>SSNS01000382.1:136086-284775 GCA_006937985.1 Aphyosemion australe
ATGTGTATAAGAGACAGATCTTCTGTGGGCCCACTCTCCTCTCCTGTCCTGTCCTGTCCTCTGTGGGCCCACTCTGTCCTATGTCTCTTCTCTCTTATCTTCTGTGAGCCCACTCTCCTCTCCTGTACTGTACTCTCCTCTGTCTCTGTGAGCCCACACTCTCGTGTCTTCTATCCTATCCTGTGTGGGCCCGCTCACCTGTCCTGTTCTCTCTTATCTGCCTCTGTTATGTCTTGCTCACCTTTCTTCTCACTATCTCTGTACTAGTTTATCTATCTATGTACTTACACCTGTACTTGAGTAGGTACCTACAACCTGTCTTCCTACCTACTTACATATCTATCTTGCTACCTCTTTTCCTACTTAGCTATCTACCTTCTTTTTCCTATTTATTTAGCTACCTACCTGTCTTCTTTCTCATCTACCTTACTACTTAACTATCTTCCTACCTACTCAGCTTACTTACATATCTATCTCGCTACCTCTTTTCCTACTTAGCTATCTACCTCCTTTTTCCTATTTATTTAGCTACCTACCTGTCTTCTTTCTCATCTACCTTACTACTTAACTAACTTCCTGCCTACTTCCTTCCTACCTTTATTTCTACCTACTTAGCTATCTACCTGTCTCCTTACTCATCTACGTTGCTACTTAGCTATCTACCTAACTTTATTTCTACCTACTTAGATATCTACCTGTTTCTTTACTCATCTACCTTACTGTGTCTGCATTTGAATTAACCATTTCTGCAGCGTGAGTTACACATCTTGCAGACTCCTGGGATTGAACCCTGAACCTTCTGCTCACCAGTCTAATGCTTTACAGACTGAGCTATCTAGCAGACACTGACAGCTGGTATTTTCGTACATTTGAGAAGAATCTTGTGAAGAATCCACATAAAGTCTAAAACTTTGTAATGGTTTCTGCTGGGATTGAACCCTGATCCTTCTGCACATCCACCCAGTGCTTTAACCACTGAGCTAGTTTAGCACACACTGACCACATGTGTTTTAGAGTATTTGATGTTGTGAACAATTCACATAAAGTCTAAAACATTGAAACTGTTTCTGCTGGGATTGACCCCTGAACCTTCAGCGCTACAATGCAGTTATTTACTCACTGAGCTATTGCAGCAGGCACTGGTAGCTTGTATTTTAGAGCATCTGATGTTGTGAACAATTCACAAAAAGTGTCAAAGCGTTTCTCCTGGCATTGAACCCAGAACCTTCTGCACACCAACACAACATTTTACACATTGAGCTACCAGACTCCATTGTGATTTAGAACATTCTAACAAAAAACCTGTAAATCTCTGATTTTAAACCGTCTCACAGGTGGATTCCTGACAACGCTTACTCAACTCCCAGCAATGTATGTAAACTTAGATTTTGAAAAGTCTCTGACTATCCATTTATGAATTACTTGGATGTTAAATGACTCTTTTATGCTCGTTGCAAAAACCCAGGAGTTCAAAGCTTTCCAAGACCCTCTGTACGTAATCTGCTCTAATCTCTGAGTTTATCAGAGTTCTTTCTGTTGCTGCTTCAGATGTTTTAAGCCCTTGTAAACATATTTTATAAAAGTTCATTAATGTGATCTTTGATTTTCCCGTTAGACACTTAAGTTTTTTAACTTCAGACATTTTAGAATAAAAACATAGTTACTCTGTTGGATTTGATCCTTTGTAAACCAGCTCTCTAACCCTCTCTCTTACTGCCTGAGCTACCCAACCAAACATCATTTAGGAGTCTTCATCTGAATTTCATGGTAATTTCAGACATTTTATAAAATGAGGAATTTAAAACAGTCAAAAACAGTTACATCATTTGTCTTTTGAAATCTCAATATTGTGGTTCTCCTGTGATTGAAGATCACAGATTAAAAAAGACACAAACAAAAAATAAAAATTTTATTTACAATCTGTAAACAAACGACTCAGTCCGTCTCATGGATGAAAGCACAAGTTTGTTTTTAACATCTAGAACAAAGAAATCGTTTGATCGTTTCTGCAAAGCTGTCTAAATTCTACAAATGTTCTTTTTAATAATTTATATGGTAAAGGAGTTAAATTCAAAAAAGTCTTAGTTTCAGCACAATAACTGATGATTACATGAGTAACTATTTAAAACAAAAATAACTAACGAGCCATTTCTGATCCCCCTGCCTTAAATATAGAAAAATAACCAAATTGAGCCTGATTTGCTTTTGTATTTATGATAAATTGAACTTTTATTTTCTAAATGGTTTAATAAAATGAAAAAAAAAAGCGTATCACTGCATAAATCCTGCAGGAGATAAAACCTTCTGAGAATCATGTCTGCACATTTGTTTTCTATTGAAAAGTTAAAAGATAAATCTATTTAAAACAACTTTTTTTAACATTTAGTCTAATTTTATCCAGGCTGCTAAAAACAAACGTTTGTGTTTAACTTTTTAATGCGGGAGAGAGAGAGTTCACCAAATCCACCTGTTGATTAGCCGTTAGCATCACGGCTAACACGGTCAGCCCTGGAGGCGGAAGCTGGTGAGGAGGGGAAGGTGATCGGATGAGTGGTGCTGATTGGGCAGAAAGTTGACTTCTTCCAGCTCCGGCTGGCCGACCAATGACAGCCTCCCCAGCAGCTGGAGGCCCCGCCCACGAGGAAGTGAACGTGGTGCAGTGAAATCTTTCAGAGAGCAGAAAACGAGACGGAAGTTGTGACTGAAATGAAAACCTTTGCAGGAAATGATGAAAACTTTCAAATGGACGTTTAAACCCTGTAAGTGTGTGTGTGTGTGTGTGTGTGTGTGTGTGTGTGTGTGTGTGTGTGTACCTGAGCTGTAGAGGATGTAATCCACCGTCAGGGCGGTGCGGGAGTGACACGTGGTGATCTCCGGTCGGCCGTCGCTCATCAGGCGGTGCCGATAAGACGACCGAAGGTTCAGGCTGTGTTCGATCCTCGAGCTTCACAAACAAAAAGTTCCTCATCAGGACCAGAAGTCAGGAAGTGGGTTTCTGGGTTTTTAGAGGTTACCTTTTAAAAGCAGCTGAAGCTTTGTTAGCGAGGTCTTCCACGGTCAGATTAGAGATTCCCCCTTCCACGGCTGACAGACAGACAGGCAGGCAGACAGACAGGAGAGGGTCAAACACAGCAGTGAAACAGCAGCGGGTCTGAGGTGGGAGACAGGCTGCAGGTGAGGCTCACCTGTGGGGCTGGCGGCGCTGGACTCCTGGCTCTGTCGGCTCTCGTATCGACACTGATGACTGATCCCTAATCTTTGGGACCAGATTGGAGACGTGAGGAAGCGTTGACCCCTGGGACTGGACTCCTGACCCGACACCTGCCCAAACACACGAAGCTTCTTCATCTAAAGACCCAAAACTAAACGATTCTGAAGTTCCCAGATGAAAAAAAAAACCCAATAAAACCAAATAAAGGCGTAAATTCACCGAGCCGATCTGCATCCCCTGGTACTTCAGGCAGCCTGTGGTCAGGAACCGGTACAGCGGACTCCACGGTACCGAGTTAAAATCCCCACAGAGCAGAACCGGGCAGTTGGACCCGTCAGGAAGGCGGGACAGCCGTCCGATCTCAGCCAATAGAATGGCCAGCTGGGCCAGCTTGATGTCGCCGCGGCGCGGGTTGTAGAGGAGGTGAGTGTTGGCGACACAGATCGATGAGGAGGGATCGGGCTGGGCGGCGCCGCTGTTGGGCTGCAGGAGTACGACCAGACCCACGTTGTCCCGGTCCAGGAGGGCGTCGCCGGGCCGGAAGAACTCCACGGGAGTGGAGGAGAGGAGGGAGAAGCGGGAGGATTTAAAGATCACGGCACAACCGTCCGGTTTCTGTCCGGTCCGCTTCTTAAACTCACACTGATAACCTAAAACACACACACACACACACACACACACACCATTTCCAGATAAAACTGGGACTCTTTCGTCTCAAACACAAACCAAACACACCTGAAGCCTGCAGAGCCGGTTTGAGCTGGTTCTTGTAGTGGTTCTCCTGGACCTCCTGCAGACACAGAATCTAACAGAAACACAATCGAGTCAAACCCAAGAGCTCCAACATTAAACGCTCCGACATGTTTTCTTCTTCCTCACGTTTTAATACCGGCTCACAGGTTTGGCTCCAACCTTCACTCAGGAAGAGATTCTGTTAACGTCTGTAGGTGAAGAGATCTTAGCAGCTGAGTCATCACACACACACACTAGAGGGTGTGTCAGTCGCTGACGTGACAGCTAAATGTCAGCTGTTCCACCTGCACACACAGGTGAGGCCTCATAGCTCAGTGGTTAGAGCACTGGTCTTGTAAACCAGGGGTCACGAGTTCAATTCTCGTTGGGGCCTGTCTGTTTTTTCCGCTGACATTTTAATAATTTATTTAAATAAACAAAAATCTTTAAACGATCAGAACCAGACTCGTGTTTAACCTCGCCAGCAGGAAGCCTGGAGGGCCAGGTTTAGGGACTCCTGACCCGTTTAAGGTCTCACCAGCTTCTCTGGTTTTCACTGATATCATGGTGGGATTCCATCTGTCATTACTGTCAGTAAAAGGCAGAGTTAGAACCTTCAGCTTCACTCACGTCAGCATCATGATGTCGGATCTCGGCCAGCAGGTTGGGAAGCCGGTATTCCCAGGGCAGGAAGTCGGGGTGGCAGTGCTGGTACAGGTAGGAGTTGTCCTTCAGCAGCTCCTGAGACAGGATGTTGTAGGACATCACTGAGAAGTCAAACACCGTGCTGCCCCCTGGTGGATGTGGCCGAGTACTGCAGGTCTCCCAGTGCCTCTGAAGAGATGCTGCTGCTGCTGCTGCTGATTCACATGGAAAAGATTAAAGTTTTAACTTTTAAAGAAACAGGATAGGATTTAAAACCTGCTGAGCCACAGAGCCGACGTTCCTGATTCTTTCTGCTTCAAACCAAAAAGGTTTTCAGACGTCGTGTAAAAAATGACATCTTAAACCAGCGAACTACAGTCAAAATGTCTAAAAGGATCAACAGAAAATGTCTAAGTAACTTTATAATTTTACAATCTTTAAAGAGCCGTAATTTATCATAAAGTAGTTCTAACTCACGTCTGGGGGGCTGTGGGATTCTGGGTGAGGCTTGGCCCGTCTGCCCCTGGTTTGGGACGTGGGTTTGGGACTGTTCCGTTTTCCCACCTGCCTCCTTCGGCTGCTCGGCCAGTCCGGTGTTTTCCCTCTGAAGGCCCCCCAGGTCCTCTGAGGTCCTCGGTTTAAACCAGGCGTTTGGTTTCTGTTCTGAAACTGGATCTTGCTGCGGTCTGGATTTGGGGACTTGATTCCCGTCTCCGCTGCTTTTTCTGTTTTTGTCTTTATTCTCACTTCTAGTCCTCTCTACATCCTTTTCTTTGCTGAAAGCGTTTCCACTTTTGTTTTTTGTTCCTTGACTTCCGATTTTAAAACAGACCTTTGGTCGAATGCTGTCGTCCAGTCCCAGCTCCAGGTGATGCTGCTCCCTCTTGGACTCTCCCTCCTTGGACTTGCTTCTCATTTCTTTGGGTGCTGCTCCTCCTTCATATCCTCCCTTTTTCTCAAAGCTCCTCTTATTCCCTTCATTTTTCCTCCGTTTATTTGGGGGCTCGCGGTCGGGATGCTCCATCATTGGAGCCGCAGTGGTGTGAAATGAACTCCGACTACCAGCCCTCAAGTTAAAAGGGCATAACGCCCTGCTAGAGCCGACCTGACGGGCAGATGGGTGGGGGAGTCGAGGGGGCCAGGGTGGAAACCCCTGTACGGACCACCATGGACGAGGAGCAGGGATGAATTGTGGGAGGTTGAAGGAGGAAAAGGTGGTGCTGCTCCTGGAGCGGGGCCAGCAGAGCGCCGACTGGCCTCGAGGATAGAAGGAGGATCTGAAGTTGTTCAGCCGGTGAAGGAACATAGGGGGGCTGGAGAGAGAGAGAGGAAACACTCGTGTACAAATAAACTTTATTTAAATCAAATATTCTGTGGTTTTAGCTTTTATTTGCTGTTTTTATTCTTTGCTCAAGGCAAAAGCACCATTCAGCTGTGCTGTGTGATGTCATCCATAATAACAGTGGGATAAAACGTTGACATGACAACAAACCTCACTTTATTAATCCCCTTTAGGGAAATGATGTCTCCTCTGCTTAAATAAGCAGAAACAACAAAACATTTAGTCAAACAAATAAATAAGAAAATAAACTAGTTTTAGTTTTTCAATAAAATGATTCGTAGCTGAAGACAATTATTTATGAATAACGTAGAACACTAAAAGTTACCTTTTCTTTTCTACATTTTAGAGTCGATTATTTTTGTTAGATTTACTTAAACTATCAACTTAAAAGCACAGCTTAGATTTAAACAGATATAAATGTGAATTTTACTAATTCTGAACAGTTGAGACGTTATGAAACAACTGTTGAGAGAAACAGTTTGAGCAGAAACGGAAACTTTCAGTGCACGCCGAGTAGCTAGCTAATGCTAGCTAATGCTAACTCACCTCTCCTCATCGACAGAGTCGTCATAATTAATGTTTGAGTTAAACTGCATTCAGATAAAATGTCACAAAAAATGAATGCAAATATGAATCTACCAAACAAAATTCAAGAACATAAATGCGGTCCTTGTCCTATAAAGATGACGTCAAACCTAAGCGCGCTTTCAGGTGCTGCATTCACGTACCTCAGAGAAGTCTGTTTTTTTTACGCCAACATTAAAATTCACATTAAACGTCTTTACTCGCGGTATTTGGGTAACAAACACGGAATCCACAGAACAGTACTAATATGTCCAGAATGTTCGCCCTAATATAAGTTAACATTTTAAAAAGAACAAACAAATTATAGAAAAATCTCGAGTGAGACCACTTTTTACCCCAATTTCCCTCTGTATATTTAGCGGATGCACACAAAGACGTTCAAATATGCTAAACAAACTGTATTTTATCTTAATTTAGAAATAAATGTTCCATATACGGTCAGTTCTTTTTAGAGTTTTAACTCTGGTTGTGCTATTGGGACAATATCGGTTTTGAAATTGTTCCCAAACGTCTCACGGGTCTGGCTTCCGCCTCACCTTCTCGTTGCTGGTAGTTGTAGTCCTTCTCACCGCTGACTTCCGTTACTTCAGTATAATAGCGAACTACAAACTCCTCGGTACGGCGATGAAAAAGACCCCGATGGAAAACATACCTTCACATCTATCTCGACTCAATGGGCTCAAATTTCTTTTTTTATTCCAAACGATGATGCCCAGTTGTATGAACCGATACATCAGTAATGTTGCCGTTAAGGTTAAACACCTAAATACGAGCGGTTTTACTGATTTTAAGGTTTTGCTGGAAGAAACGGATGAAAGATGAAAGGTCACTCCACTTACGTAAAAAGCGACTCCTGATGAAAACAGCGATGTAGTTGGAAGCTTTCAGTAAAGATAAAATGTCAGCTTTTAGCGTGTGACATTTTAAGCTAATATATGCGCCGCTTAAACGCGAAGTGAGACCGCTAGTCGTGAATTGACGATTCGCTGCTCTGGTAAAGAGATTCGCTGGACTGGAAGAAGAGAGGAGTCTGCACAAACTGTACTCTGTCCTGTCCTGTTCGGCGTGTGGAACCCTCCGCCTCGCTTCATCTCCTTTTGTCTCTTTGGACTCATTTTTCAGATAAAACGTCCTGTTACTGAGCTACAGGGAATTATCTTGGTGTGAAAACATCCCTGGAACATTTCTCCTAACCAACATCTCACAGGGAAAAGTGGGAATAAAATCATTAGATTATATTAGAAACAGCTTCAGAACATAAAAATATTTTATTTTGGCTCAGATATTGAAAAACATCAAAATAGCTGAAAATACTCAATATTTAAGGTGTTAACGAGCCGTAAAGTAATCAACACATCCAGATAAGAATTTTTAAAACATTTTTATCTGCAGAAATATGTGGACCTTGTGTTCATAAAACCTCTGATTACCAGCAAATCCACATCAAGTACAAAGCTGCTGAATAATTTGGTTTTTACTTGTGATTTATGTGCATTTGCTTAATATTTTTACTGTGAGGCACCTTGTCCTGTTTATACGAATAAAGTTGATTTTTTTCAATTTCAAAGAGACAGAGTTTCCAAAATTAAAACTAAACACTTTGTGAGATTGGATTTAGTGAAGCAAGTCAGTTATATGTTATAAATAATACAGATTTTTTAAACTAAATGTGATCATTTAGCTCGTTTAGTTTATGCAAAGACCCATACATGTGACGCTTGTTCTCTAACAATTTAAAATGTTTACACTCAGTAGTTTAAATCCTGCAGACCTCATTTACCTCATGTAGGACAAACCTCTACATAACCCCATCTGTTCCTGTGTTTACTGGTAGCTCTGGGGTGTCAAACATTACAAATTATGAGCAAAATATGTTTCAGGTAGATGCTGTTACTGAAGGTGTGTGTGTGGTTTGCACATACAGCTCCGTCACTTCAATAACATAAGAGGCGTTATAAAATTTTATTGAGGAATCAGACAGGATATCAAAATGATATCAAACACAATGAAATCAGAAATCTGCTTTTGGTGTGAGAAAAGGTCAGTCACATGACCCAGAGGTCAAAGGTCAGACGTCCACCGCAGCTTGAGCTCATCCATCCATCCTGTTGGTGCTCAACGATCAGTGGTGGTGAACAGAACGTTTAGTTTGTAAAACCTAAAGGAGACTGAATCAGAGTTTCTAAACCCTCTCGTGCACGGCTGCAGCTCGCTATGGGCGAGCAACATGAAACAGCTGCAGCAGATGTTTCCTTTGGGAGGCAAAATCAACCCAGAAGTCAGCAGATCATCCTCCAGAAGACCTTCAGAATTTATTTTGTTGCACATCGCTCCTCTTGACCCCTTTTCTGTCACTTTCTGCTGCCATCCCAGAGTTATTTATTTGTTTTTTTCACCAAAGTCCTGCTGAGAAAGACAGGTTCTGCATTTCCTGTTAAAGATTTTGGGCAAAAATGAAAAAAAAAAAAAAAAAACAGGAAAGAATTCAAAATAAAATTCGACTGAAAATGTAAAAAAATACAATAAAAAAATGTATTTAACTGCAAACCTAGAAACCTATTTAACCTTTCAGGTTAAATACAATCAGTGTTATCAGGTCAGTGACATTAAATCTGATAATGAAACAGGGCAAACAGTGCAATCCTTCAAAATAAAGCTGGGATCAAGAATACCTTCAGTGAAACATTTTGTTAAAAACCAAATATGTTTACAGAAAATGCAAAATAATATTTCATCGTTTAGGATTCTGTTAAAAATAATCATAAACATCAAAACACGTCTAAAACTTTGGTCGGTGATGCAACACAATGCAGCAATAAAACAACTCATTAGAAATAATAAAAAAAAAATTTCTTCAGATTTATAAAGAAAATACACCTTCTTTCATGTTTTAAAGTAAATCCTAAATATTCCATTTCCAGGTCGAGCCGTGTTGTATTTATGAAATCAGACTGGAAGCCCCGCCCACTCACCTCAAACACAATCGTGTTTTTAGTGATCAAAATCCTTTAAACATGAGAAGCAACAGGCATAAGCTCCCATAAAACAAGAAATATCCGAGATGAAGGTTTACAATTTTAATCAAGAAAATGTCCCATAGGTTTACATGAAGGGGGCGGGGCTTCAAACATGTACCGGAACCAGCCACTAGGGGGAATTTGGGGTAATTTCTGTTTAAACTTCTGTTTTGTTCAAATGTATGTTGTAGAAATGTTATGAAATACATCTACGGTGGCCCAGAAGGTTCAAGAAAACAAAATCCTCAACACAACGGCAAAACGCACAAAGGAAGCCAATTACTTAAATTCAAATATTGTTTTTAATCACCGAGAGAAATTAAATGCATTTATATTTTAAAAAAATATATAATAATCTTATATTATTCAAGGGTTTTACAAAAGTTGTTGTATTATATTATATACCTATTAATATAATAATAATATACTATACAATGCATAGTATTTTTATATTTAAATGATCTAATAATAAAACCAAAGTAAAAAAAACTAAAATAAAACAGTATATAAAATAAAAATGTAAAATATGTTAGTTTTTGTATTTTTTTAACCTTCTGGGCCACCGTATCTGAAAACATTCATCATGCAGAAAAAGGTTTTTAAGCATCAATCTTGCATCTGGAGAAAAAAAGCATAATAAAAGTTTTGTAGGAGAACGACCCGACTGTATTTAAAAAAAAAAAACAAACGCTGGTCAAATATGAAAAATAAACGAGGCTCTGAAGAGACAGAATTAAAGTTCAGACAGCAAAAAACCAAAAGACCGGTCATATTTCCTAATGTAACGCGCATCTTTAATGCTACAGACATCTAAGCTTTCCCAAATACAATAAAAAACGGATCGTTTGCTTTTCTAGTTTTGATTTTTACTGTATGAAGACCTGATGTGACGTTTATCATCCCTAACCTGATGGTTTCTGGTCACATCTGAATAAAACCTGACTGAGATGCTTCTGCAGCCGTTGACATGGAGACAGAAAACAGTAAAATCTTGAGTTGTGCTTAGTTTTAAATTTCAGATTAAAACATAAAACATCACTGAAAAAAGTCAAATTTTTGGGGTTTAAGGAGCACTTAGTTTCAATCACATCCTTGTTTCCACTCATCCTACAAACTGCTCATGCATCTATTTCTGCAGCCAGGTTTTCGTCCACTGCAGATCTTGGACAGATCCGTCTTCAGCGTGGTGCCGTGACCCGGTTCCTCACGTCTCCAGCTTGCGTGAGAGGCGGTCGGCTCTGCTGAGGGATTTCAGGAGTAACGGAGCGGGAATCTGGAGCTGAAACAACACCTGGTCAGGAAAAGGGGACTTCCCATCTCTGTGTGTAAGCGCTGAGTTCACAGGGGCTGATGACCAGCATCCGGGATGAGTCCATGCCGTCCAGAGCCATCTCTGAGTCCAGGCAGAACCGAGACACCAGGTGCTCCAGGTGAGTCCCTGATTTCTGCCAACGCTGCAGGGACACAAGAATTACTCTCATTTCTCTAATTCAGCTCAACAGTTGATTCTTCTTGTTCAGCAGTGAAAAGATGCATCTGATGCAATAATCTGCTTGTGAAAAGCTCTGCAGAGCAGGTGTACGTCTGACTGAGCACCGACCGAGACGACGCTGCTGTCAAAGCGTAACATGAAAACGTTTTCAGGGCCTCAGACCTGATTCAGAGCCTGATTCCTGCAGGAGGAAACAGGAACCCTCACATAAAACCAAAGAGAAATGCAATGACTCGTGGAGAGCAGGACCCAAACGCAGGTGAGGGATCTCCAGGAGGCAGCCGGTAAGGTTACGTTGTTATTGTTACCTGAACTCAAACACCAGAAGGAAGAAACACCAACAAAAACCCAGGAGGAGGTGAGTGAAGGAGAGAGGCATCATTACAACCAGCTGTCAGGTTACTATGGAAACGGAGGGATGATATGATCAGAACAAGGGCTGGAGGGAAACAGCCTGCTACAAATACATAAAATCACTTCATAAAGAGTTTTAAATATTAACATTTGTCATAAAATGTGTCTAAAAGATAACGACAGAAAACTGAAGCACGTGTACGAAGTTACTTCACAAAACTAAAACAACTTTTGCTGCAGCTTACTGAGATTCTGATAAGAGTTTTATCAGCTTTGAATGGAAATCCTGTAATGCCTCCACATGGCCACTAGATGGAGCACTTGTCTATCTCATCTTTCATCCTGCAGTTAAAACAGAAACTTTGGTGTTTCACGTCATCCATCCATCCACCCATCCTGGGGGATTCCCAGGTTTTCCAGCATCAGCAGGGATAACCATACACCTCCAGGAAATTCTGAATCTGTTGCAGAGGCTCTGAGATCCTCACCTTATCCCCAAGGCTGCTCCTGCTGAGGAAACCTTTTTAGCTGCTTGTGTGTAAATTCTTCCAAATCTTGTGAGGAAATTTAGACAAACCAGCGGGAAGATTTTAGTTCAGCTCCTCTTTCACCGTTACTGACCGGATCACCACCCTCATCCCTGCAGATGAACTGTCTCTCTTCTCCATCCCATCTTGGGCCAGGAGCGACACATGGAGGTACCAGAACTCCTCCCCAGGGAGGAACATCCCACCGCTGTCCGGTCGAGAACTCAGTCAAGTCACATTTATGCTCGTTTTCCTGAAGACTCGATTATGACTCGATAACAAAATAAGTTTAGTGCGAGTTATCAGAGGATTAATAATGGTGTAAGAATTAATTTTAGGTGTGTTTGTGCTCAGTGTGTGTGTGTGTGTGTGTGTTGTGTGTGCACGTCGTTAACAGCTGGATACTGGAAACGTAGCAGATGTGGAAAAAGGTTTTTATTTTAGCTGCATGTGAAACTCGGTCAGAGAGAACAGAAAAGAACATAAACATTTTTATCTGATCTTATTTATTTATTTAAAATATGTATTTATTCATGTAGTTATTTATATTTATTTACATTTTAATTTATTTATATATTTTTATTATTTTACTTATTTAAATTTTTTATTTCGATATTTATTATTTTATTTATTTGTTAATTTCTTTTTCAAGTAGCTTTTTGTTTCAATTTTATTTACACATTGAATATTTTTATTTATACATTTTTAAAAAATGTTTTATTTTCTTTATATTTTTTATTATTTATTTACTTTTAACTTATTTATGTATTTTTAATTTTATGCATTTGTTTATTTTGTGTCTTTACTTGTATCTTAGTTTAGGTTTAGTGTGCACATGCATCTATTTAGACCTATTTGTGGAGCCTTTGAAGCGTATCTCTATCATACATCTTCTGACGTGCACACACACACACACACACACACACACACACACACACACACACACACACACACACACGTGTGTGTGATCTTTAAATCTACATTACGGTCTCCTGCAACGCTGGCAGGATGACACTCGTCAGAGCAGCGACGGGCTGCAGAGTTTTTTAATTGAAAGGGAAAAAAAAAGGATAATTAAAAGTAAATCAATTAGTATTCACCTCATTACTGCCTGCTGCAGCGCCGCTGCTCTCCGTTAAATACTGTACGAAAGTTCAGAGGACTTTAGCTCCTGACTGCGGGGAGAGGAGAGCGTATCTCATCATTCTCAGGTCATCACAGGGTGAAAGGCACACAGACCTGAAACGTCCTCCTTCGGGGATTCAGACGCTTTCAGATTTTTATGAGCACTCATCGCCTCTCAGGAGATACTCTGGGTTTGATTTTCAGACTCTGTGGAGCCGAAAGTCGCAGCAATAATTCTGTGTTGGAGCTGGAGTGAGGATGTTTCCTAACGAGGCTGTAATGAATAGTTCATAAGAGACTCAATATGACTCAGGAGTGTTTTACCTGCAACAGGAAGCAGTCAGAGGGATCTCCGTTAGGAGAAACCCTCGTGTGTGTGTGTGTGTGTGTGTGCCTCCACCTCTGATCTAAACACTAAAACCAGTACAAATCAGTAAAGATCCCACGTTAAAGTTAAAGCAGCTGTCCAGAGTATTTCTTTCATCTGATGGCACCATCTAGTGACTGACAAGCATATCACACCAATAGTCGGTGGACTCTGTTTAAGATGGTGACTGCACGTTTCTTGTTTAAGAATGTGCTTCTGTAGCCGACAAACGGCTAAAACACGTTGTTTTACAATTATTATTCTCATGTCATGTTGTGTTTTCATATATTTATATTTTAAAGACTTACTTGTCCGTGAAAAGTTCATCAACTCTGCATCAGCCGAGGTACTTCCTTAAATTTGAAGCACGTAAGCGGTAGTCTAATGCTATTGGTTAGTTCTGACCGGCGCTCAGTTCATATTGCAGGGATTTTACAGGGCAGGGGCGGGCTTAGCAAAAAAAAAAAAAAGACGTATTGCTTACATTATATCACACTACATGATTAGACAATCACTTTTACGGATTTCTGAAAAATCATACATAATTCCTGGTAGGAGAAAACTCCAGACAGCTTTTTAAAGAATAAACCAGGATCTTATTGGACTGCATCACCTGGAGACACGAACACGTGAGACAATCTGCACGTTTCTCCGACGTGTCGCTAAGATTTTACACAATTAGTGAAAGCCTTTGATAAAAGTGATCATTCATTCCTCCACTAGTTTAAATTATATTTAACTAATACATAAAAATCAATAGTGAATAATTACAAACTAGAAGAACCTAAGGTGTTCCACAGGGTTCAATACTGGGACGCATGTTGTTTATAATTAGTTATATGTTCTTTGTTTTTTGATTATTGTGGTAAGACTTAGAGTTGATAACCGTTTTCACTCAGGATTAAAGGAACAATAAAGAACTGATGATGATGAAAATGGTTGGACAACACAAAGTTATCCATGAGTGGATAGAAATGGTTGAAAGTGAAGGATTTGGTGTGTTACTTGTTGTGTTTACATCTGTTCTGGGACACGAAAAGCAAAAATAAACTAACTAAGAATTACCCTAGCTTCTCTTTATAGCGTTAGCTCTTAGCTAAAGCATCCTGCAAGTGTAGTGGCTGGTTTTGAAATAAAGGTTTTTGCTGTTTGAACAAAAATGGTTTAGTGGCTCAGATGGAGCTCTACTCAACCAGCTCACATCAAACAGCTGGTTTTACCTTTTTCTCAGTTTCGCTGCGTCTCCAGTGCTGTTTCTCTCCGAGTATTTCTGTATTTCTCCTTATTTTAGCCTAGTGCTGCATTTTTCTCTCCCTCGCCATGTTTCTGCAGCTACCTGTCAGCTCCGGGCTGCTTCTCTGGTGGATCCTCGTTCTAATTAGCCATCATCGCTCTACTTCCTGCCTTCTGACACACACACACACACACACACGGATTTACACCTTTTCATTTACATGACAGCGATGCGCTTCAGCAGCACTGCTACAAACACACACATGCTGGTGTGTGTGTGTTTAATCCTTTAAGTGTGTTACCTGAGGCCTGAGCTGGATCTCCCTCAGGTGTGTAACACCTGCCTGTCTGAGCTGAACGTGTTACAACTTCTATCATGTAGAATCACAAACTTCAGACCATTTTGCTCGTTTCCTTACCTACGTTTGTCTCATAAGCTTTTTATTTGTGGAGGAAAGTTTCTGATTTTTTTACCGAGTAAAAAAAGCTGCAAGTATCTGAGGTAATGTGTTTTAAAAGATGCATTATGTTAAATATTTCATGTTTTTATTACAGACGTTTGATTCATTTGTGATTTCAGAGATGTTTGGTGCAAAGATTCTGACGGGTTTTTAGCTCTTTATTTTCTCTTTCTTGACTTTGGTCTTTTTCTAGAGAATAAATATTACCTTAATTATTGGAATGCTCATCACATACTGATGGCAACCAATATATTAAATGTTTTGTCAAAAAAATAAATAATTGCAATCACCTCTGAAACGTAGAATCCTGGACAAAAGCTCATCCAACCATCATGAAGGTCCCGTTCTTAATGATTGGATTCTGACCTGCCCTCTGACCGTCCCTCCCCCCTCTGCTCATACCCCTCCATGGGCACGAATCGTGTGTTCTCGGCTTGAAGCAGCTGAACAGGAAGTGAAGCCAGAGCCAGGTTAGCTATATTAGCTAGCATGCTAAATTGTTTTCCGGCTATGTAGCAGAGGTTTCCAGTGTAACAAACCCAGTTCTCCCAACTGGATCTCCACTCTACGTCCCAGTGGAATCTCTCTCTAAAACTTTCAGTAGAGACAGAGAGCAGACCGAACTCTTCACCGGCACCGGAGTATGAGGAGTCCATCAGAAGCCCAGAGGCTCCATGGTGGTGACGTCACATTAGGAATTGATTCAGAAACATCGGGATGAAAGGATGTGATTATGTTACGTTTTTTATGGATGTTTTACAGTATCTACTGCATCTGGCAATCCCCTGTATTCTGAGGGGCGTGGTCTAAGGGGCAGAGCCTTTGAATAGTGTTTATTCAAAATGTAGCTCACTTGATTGTTTTTTTCTAGGATTATCCAGGATTAAAGCTGCTATAGCAAATCTGCAAAACAAGCTAGCGTAAAATTATTTTTCATGCATTTTAACAATGTTCTAACATAGTATAGGTATAATAATATTGTGGAGATAACGAAAAAAAAATTAATTGTTTCTCTTGCCAGAGTCCAAAAAAGAAAAACACAGTTTGAAATCACGGACATCAAAAGACGTTTGGGTGTCAAAAAAAAACAGCGACTGGTGTTTAGCACCATCTCGTTTCCTCTGGTCATGTTGGTTTCTGGTTCCGGCGGACGTGGCTGGGGATGATAGGCTACGGGAGGGTGAGTGTTCCGTGACCATGTTTGCATATTTTGCTATTGCAGCTTTAAAAGATTAGAACTTTTAAAACAAAACTCATAAGTTGTATTTTTATTTAATTTCCCTTTATCTTTATTTCTTTGGTTTTCCTCTTTGATCTTTTACAGATATCCTTTCTCTTCTTTCTTTTCCACTGTTCTCTTGTTGCTTCCTGTTTTGTTCTCTTTCTTGCTTTATTTATTTACTTTTATCCATCTTTCATTGCTTGTCTTTATTCCCTTCCCCTTAATATTAATATTAATTTCCCTCCTTTTTCCAACCCTCCTTTCATATTTAAACCCTTCTTGTTCTCTTCGTTTGGACCTAGCTGGTTTATTCTTCCCGTTTAACTCCCAAACCCACAGAAGAGCATCACGAACGTCTCCACATGCATCGAGACAGAAAACAAGAGTTCTTCCTAATTTACAACTTCGGTTTTCACACCTTCAATCCCGCTTTCCTTCACAGAAAACAACAACTTTTACTCCGATTCCCTTCCCCGGCTGACACATCTACCACACTTCAACTTCCTGTCAGGCTGCTGCCACGAGGGAGCTTACCGAGGTGTAAAAATATTCAGACCTCTGGAACCCTGCAGCCTTATTATGAAGCTGGAAGCAAAAAGGAAATAATGCACAAAGTCACCTGCATACAGAAACTAGATTCCTGTGATTTATTGTTCCCTTTTGTGCTTTAAGCTCCTGCTGACGCGCTGTAGTGGGAACGCATTTGATGCACAGCACAGAAACTTCTTTGGACTTTGTTTTCCGCTTCCTTTTAAATTCATTTTAATTTCCCGTTTTCCGTCTTTTCTACCTGTGTGATTCACCGTTGAGTAAATCCAGATTTCCACTGGATTTGTTTTAGATTGCAAAAACCCAGAAGTGATTAAGAAAAACCCACTTGAGCAGATTTTTCTTTCATGCAGGCTGAACAGTTGGTGAGGTGTAATGAGAAAATCTTCCTCTAATCCCTTGTTTCCTCTCCTTTCTCCTCTCCTCCTCTTCTTTTGTCTTGCTCCGTCTCTCCTTCCTTCTCAGGTGATTTATTGGTTGTCAGGTTGTTCTCGGCTGCAGGGGCTTCTGGGACGCCGTCAAGGTGCCCAGTGGTCGGGTAATGACAAGTGTGAACGTTTGTGTCTGCGGGTGTGTTGAGATTATTCAAAGCTACACACTCAGAAACATGTCAAGCATCTGGGAGCGCGCGTGTGTGTGGCAATTATCTTCAGCTAAATTTATCTTTAGATTAATTAACATTTTGATTTATTTATCAGCCACGTGACAAATGCTGGTGTCTCGCCTGCGGATACACACCACCTGGGTGTGTGTGTGTGTGTGTTCAGACCTGCTTGCCGTCCGCCATGTTGCAGGGCAGCATCAGAACCTGTGAGGCGGGGAAGGTGGTGGACACAGACAAACAGTGCTGCTTCTGACGGATCTGCTGTCCGTGAGTGTAAACCCACTCCTGCAGAGAAAGAGAGAGAAAGAGTGAGAGAGAGAGAGAGTGAGTGAGAGTGAAAAAGAGTGAGAGAATGAGAGAGTGAGTGAGTGAGAGAGAGAGTGAGAAAGAGTGAGAGTGAGAGAGTGAGTGAGAAAGAGTGAGAGAATGAGAGTGAGTGAGAGAGAAAGAGTGAGATAATAAGAGAGAGTGAGTGAGAAAGAGTGAGATAATGAAAGAGTGAGTGAGAGTGAGAGAGTGAGAGAACGAGTGAGAGAATGAGAGTCAGTGAGAGAGAGTGAGAGAATGAGTGAGAGAGAGCATGAGAGAGAAAGAGTGAGAGAATGAGAGAGTGAGAGTGCATGAGAGAGAGAGAAAGAGTGAGAGAATGAGAGTGAGTGAGTGAGTGAATGTGAGTGAGTGAGAGAAAGAGTGAGAGAATGTGAGTGAGTGAGAGAAAGAGTGAGAGAATGAGAGTGAGTGAGTGAGAGAATGTGAGTGAGTGAGAGAAAGAGTGAGAGAGAGAGAGAGAGACTTCATTTAGTTTTTAATACTTCTGTGTTTTTGTGGCTTTATTCCTCTTTTCTCCTCGGTTTCCAGGCAGGAGGAAGTAACAGAGCTCTGGTTTGTTGTTGCTAAATAAAAATACTAATAAATCTACCTCTAAACGACTAAATTTGTTTTCATTTTCAGAGATTAAACCCCGTGGTCCTGCTGGCGTGAACACACGCTCCTGTGAAGGTTAAGCAACAGTCAGCAGGACAGGTGGAGGTCTTCTGCAGCAGCGCTTTGATGTAAAACATTCTGTGTGGAGCATCTCAGCGCTGCAGGCTTTATTTCACCGTGTGATTGATTTATTGAACTGCTGCAAATAGAATGACATCAGAGGTTAATTGGTCCAATGGCACGGAGGGCTCTTCTCACAGCTGGAGCCGCCGGGCCGGGCGCTCAAACAGGACATTTATATTCACATTTAGGATTCAGTTACTTCTCATGACTTCAGATTTGAGGCATGTCTCACGTATCAGGACCACCTGATCATCTCCCCTCCTCCATCTGGGTCAACATGAACGAGGAAAAGGCACACAAGAATGATTTCTGAACGTTTCGTCTCTAAGAGACGACCCAAGGTTTTAACAGGTAAAACAAAGTTACTATAGAAATAAAAACCAAGCTCAAAGCCTTAAAGCAGGTGAGCGTGGAGATGGAGTCTGCAGGCTCAGCAAATAAATAAAAGGTTAAAGCAAAGTGCACGGCTCAGAATAACAGCAACACACCTGCAGCTCAGCGTGCACAGAGCAGGAAGCTGTTTTAGCAGCAGCGTGTAAACCACACCTGGTTTTATTCACATAAGAGCTGATCACACCTGGACTCAGAGACCTTTTATTAGCCTGGTTTATGCTCGTCGTCTCATTAAAGCAAGCGTAGAATAAATCTGATAAGTGATGCTGTGATTCATCACACACCAGAGTCAGAAACGTCGAGTTCTGATCAAAATAAAATCATCTACGTTTTTTCTGCAGCTTTGTCAAGTTTATAAAACCAAATAAAATATTGTTTGTTTTTCTAGCAACAGACAAATCTAATCATAATCTAAAATATTCACTTTTCATGTGATAAAAGCTCGTTTCCATCTCTAGAATCGGTGTATTTTTAAACAATAACGGATTTTTTTCACCTTTTAAACAAACATTAGTTAAATGAATAAAGTTCAGAAACATTCTAGCCTGAGAGTCCAAACCAGGTTCAAACAGGAGCAAATAAATAAAATCTCCTTCAGGGTTTTATTTTCTTGATATTGCTGGAAGAGAGAAGCTCGTGGCCCCATGATTTTTACTGTTAGCTTTGGGATTTCAACCAGCAACCTTTAGGTTACAGACCAGCTCCTCCAGCCTTTAGGCTTCTCAGCTGCTGGTGTGTCGGCTCGCTTCTCGCCGCGCCTGTTTGCTCCAAAAACAATAATGAGAACCCTGTGGGTATTAATTATAACGGAGATGGGGGTGAACACACACACACACGCACACCTATTTTGGTGCGTTGGCTGGGTAAAACTGAACACGGTGAGATTATTTCTGACTCATTTCCACAAAAAACAACAACAAACCAGACGTGTGCACGTGCTAGACTCGATATAGAGGTGAACAATAACAGACATTACTCAGAGTTAATGATTTAAAACCATAACGTTGGATTTCTGGAGGCATTTCGCTAAAACTGCCCAAATATTCAGGTATCACAGCACAATCGAACATTTTATTATTAAAAACAAGCTTGTAACAAAGTAAAGTTAGAAAGTTTACAGTATAATACGTACGTGTATATTATGATTATTCAGAAATACACGAAGTCTGGGAAACAAAAGAAAATAAAAAAATTGTCCATATATGTGCTGCGTGTTATGTCTAAATATGTTTATTTTTTAAAACTCACTTTTGTCATTTGATTAGAAAACTCATTTTCAGGACATTTAAAACACATTTTTATATATTTATAGTAAATATGGAAACTTTCAAACAAAAGAAACGTGAAAAGAATATTTCTACATAAAGAGGCAGTTAAAATAGCCTACTCTATAAAAGGTACAAAAAAGCCAGTCAGTTTTTTTTCTATTATTCTAGATAAAACAATTATAAATTAATTTAATATGAACAGAATCAGTATGAAAAATACTTCATATTTATGTATTATAAAAAAATTTTTAAATATAAAATATTTACAATATTTATTTTTGTCATTCAGAATTCGGGTTTGCTTGTTTGTAACTTATTAATAATTAATCATAATTTGATTTACGGACATTATGCAGAAATTTTGTCTCATCCATCAAAAAAATGAAGACATTAATAAATCAACCGGGAGGCCATAAACGTATTAAATGTATATAAAAGACAATATTTTCAGGAAATCTTTCCCTGGGACTTACTGGACATGGATTCTTCCTTTGATAACAGAAGAACATAAAGCAGTAAAGCGAGAAGAAAAGGTTTTCCTGTCGGGTCATTTCTGATAAAATATTGTTGTCTTTTTTTTTTTTTACAATCTGATTTTATTTTTATAATGTTTTACTTCCAGCTGACCTGACTGCTGGTGGGGACGCCCTCTGTCCCGGAGCACGGACCCAAAGTCAGGCCGGGCGTCTCCTGACCGTCCACCTTCTGAGACTCCAGACAGTTCTGCCTCTGTCGGATCACACCGGAGCGCGAGTCCGAGTCATCCGGGACCCTGATGGAGACCAGGAGACTTCGGTTAAACAGCTGATAGTTAAAAAAAAAACAATTTAACTGTCGTCCTCAGATTAAGGTTTTATATAAAATCTCATCCTAATTCGAGACGTGATGATCTGAAGTCTGCAGAAACTAAAAACACAAACAAGAATATAACACATAAAAATATTAGCAAATAGTTACAAAGAAGGCAAAAACAACACATGCAATCATATTTCATAAATAGTTTGCCTAAAGGGAAACTTTGCAGTTTTGGCTTGTTTTTAGCAGCTCCTAGTGTCCGTTGTAATTCACCGCCGTAAAAACGAAACTGAAACTCTCCTCGCTGTGCGTTGGTCTTTTTAACACCTTAATCTAACTGCTGAAATGTCTCCTCAGCCTTCATTAGTGTCTACAGGAGCGGTTCATCACTAAATCAAACAAATCAGCTGTGTTCATGACCTAAAACATGCAGGAGTCATGTCTCTGAGCTCTCAAGATTAAAAAAACTCCCGATGTTGACTCTTGTTTGACTCCTATTGTGGTCGAACGTTCTTATTTTTTGTAGCTTCATCAGATAAAAGTTTTCTTTGTTTCTTCTGAGGCTCTACCATAAACACGTTACAATAAACGCTAACCAGGTGTAGCTCGTCTGTCCTGACATGTAAACACGGATTGTGTGTTCTCACGAGATACGTGACTTTGTGAGACTTCAGGGCAGCGGTCCGGAGAGGCTGGGGTATGCTGCTCAAGGGGCGGAAGGGGCCCAGAGACTTTCATTAACCCTGTAAAGGGTCATTTTAGCACATACCGTCTCAAAAAATGATTTAAAAATATGAAAAAGTTGCATAGAATGGCTTTAAATATGATTCAGGATTTCTTACAGCATTGAAAGGATCAATTTTAGATACAAAAACCCTCAAACTGCACCTTTAACAAATTTTCCGGAGACCACGAAACTCTAAACTTCTAAAAGTTCCCTCTCTGTTAAACTCTTTCTTGTTAATTTCTCCGGCTTAAGCCGGGCTGCTTTAATTCAATCTGCTATCTCGGACTTTAATAAACCGTTAAAGGTTATTCTGGGTTTTAAGGGTCAGGTCTGTTGTCCCCGGAGAGGAAGCCTGTTAATTCCATTCTGAGGGATTAAAACCAGCCTCCGGTGAATAAATGGGAATTTAAAGCGTGTGTGTAAAACCGGAGGAGGGATTTCAGGAAGACTGTTTGTATTGTCTGGTTGTGTGTGTGTGTGTGTGTGTGTGTGTGTAGGACCGTGGCTCTGAGGAGTCGGACCATTGGGAGCTGAGCCGATCGGATCGGTGTGGAAAACTCACAAAGACTGAGAGTGAGGAGATCAAAGACACCAAAATAAGCAGCGAGACAGAAAAGTGGCTTCAGCTCAGCGTGGAGAGGAATTTTAATATTTAGTTTAAACCTGGAAACGCATCGTTGTAACAACACAAACCATTCCATGTAAAGCTGATGAGTCACGAGCTTTGCCTAATAGTATTAGACGGAACTACGGATTTTTGTGTATTTTCTGATTTTATGCTCCAAGTTTCATAAAACTGATGAAAGTCTCAGGATGAGAAAACGGTCATCATGACCTTCATGTTGACTTTAGAAGTTCATTTAAGTTTGAAAAGGATTTCTTCTGAAAACATTAGGAGCAAAGATAAGATGTTTTAATCTTAGGTGGATGAAAAACAAAGATTACCAGGGGGTGAGAGCGAGAGAGACTCATCAGCTGGTAAAAATACCCGGTTAATGTCAGGAGCAAATTCAGAAGTAATTTACTAAAAGCATTAATTACCATCCATCCATTCATCCTCTCACCCACACACCCGTCTATCCAACCATCCACTCATCAATCCATCCATTCATCCTCTCACCCACCCGTCCATCCATCCATCCATCCATCCATCCATCCATCCATCCATCCATCCATCCATCCATCCATCCATCCATCCATCCACCCGTCCACCCATCCACCCATCCATCCATCCATCCATCCAACCATCATCAATCCAACCATCCATCTACCCACTCATCAATCCATCCATCCATCCACCCACCCACCCACCCACCCATCCATCCATCCATCCACCCATCCATCCATCCATCCATCCATCCATCCATGCCTGATCTGATGCAGATGGGTAAAGATCTGGATCCCTTCAGGAAATATTTACAGCATCTTTATACTGAAACACGAACATTTGAATAAAATACTATAAAAGTGTTTTTGACTAGCTGATGCTAAAGTCTGACCCTTGGATTCTACCAACCAGACATCAAAAACTGATTTGGGTTTTGTCTGAACCGTCTCTCTTCACCTGCCACTTTAATAATCTGAACTAAAACCTCTAGAGTTCTGCATCTGTGTCCAGATGAGTCAGCAGAACTTTAGAGTGAACCCAGCAACAGCCTACCACAGACGACAGAACATACAAAACCATCGAAAACATAATCTCTCTCCAACAATGACCCAGATGGTAATAAAGCTCGTTTTGGCTTCAGCCTTAGAAATTCTCCTTTAAGTTTGCATCCTCAGCAGAAGCTTTCCCTGCACAGATAAGTCAAAAGACACACACAGGCGTCCTTACTTCAGCTCGGGGTAGACGTTGTCCAAGTACCACTTGAAGGATTTGCACTTGAGCTTCTTCCGTAGTTCCACTCTGCCTCGAATGCTGGCGAGACACAAAACAAACACAGAAAAGCGGAACGATAAACTGGAAAATCAGATAAAAAAACCTCAGGAAGATAAAAAAATAAGTCCCCGCTTTGACACGAACAGGAAAATCCTCATGCATAGCTGGAGAAAAGATGTGAGGAACGTCAGAATTCACATGTTCCCGACAGATAAACTGACATTTAAAGATGACGGTTGTGTTTGTACAAACCGCCCTGTCGCTCCCGTCTGGAATAAAGACAGAAGCAGGAGGTAAACCATTTAATTTGAGCTTTAAAAGTAACGCCCGGCGCTCAGAGCAGCGATTTATCACCCTCTTCAGTTTAACTGCTGAAGAAAACAAGAAAAAACTGGCTACAAATCAGGTGAATCACCTCTTAGTGAGCTGATCGCATTAATCCAGCGAGCAAACCAACAAACGGCCACTTAATGGAAATATTCACTATAATGACGACCACCCGCTGATGTCATTTTAAACTGAAACACTCAGCTCGGAGTCGGCAGCACTAAAGTGTTTTTATGTTGATTAAATGAAATCGTTTGTGCTCCTGTAAGTCAGGCTGTAACTGTGAATCTGTGACGTGTCGTTTTGGTCCTCCTTACTCTCCGTAGGATTTTCCTCGTGCTGCTGGGCGAGCGGAGTAGTAGAAGACACGGAAGTCGTCCATCCACACCTCGGCCGTACGACGCGTGTTCCTGTTAGCAAACACACAAAATCAGAGTCTTCCTGTTTAGCTTTGGTCCTTTTTTATCTTTTTATCCAGGAATTTCCTGCAGAAGGAAAAGAAAACAGCAAAGCCAATGGTTTCCTGTTTGTAAACAAATATGTGAAATCCATGGCACATATCGAGCGGGATCAGAGAATAACTTATCGACCCATTAATTTTTACTGGCAGTAGGAGACCCATGGTCCAGAAGAGAATGGGCGTGGTTTAGGCTCCCACTAAACAAACAAATAAATAAAATCAAGTAAAATAAAATATAAAATTAAAAAAATATTAAAATATATATAAATTAAACCAAAATCAAATGGGATAAATTAGAATAAAAAAAAATAAAATCAAATACAGAATAGAAATATAAAATCAATTTTAAAAGTCCATCTGGTGGTATTTTTTATATTATAAATGTACAGAAATTTACATGAAAAAGGTAAAAATATGGTGGACTTTGGGATCTTTCTTAAATACTTTACATAAGTCTCAGACTTCTAGCCTAGAATCTAGACTGTTATGATTTTTGCTTTGCATGTCAGTCTCCATTGGAACCTCCTTAGCCCCGGCCAGTATTGTGGCTGGCCAATCACAGCTCATTTATTTAGTTTTTGTCTTCTTCCCCATGGATATCATATATATCACTAGATGCCTTACCCGCGCTGTTCGTCAATTGGACGAACGTCCTTACACAGCGGCCATCTTACTAGCGACAGCTGCCCCCTTTCATAACATTGGTGTCAATGGTGAATGTACTCTTAAATAACTTACTTGCTCAATTTTCAACCGATTTTCAAACGGTTTGGTTTGTTATAAACGCCAGAGATGTGGCTGTGAAATATGATGGATTTGGCCCGTTCATTTAAAAATGTTAAAGTATGTCCTATCAAGCCTATGTATAAGGTTTGTAATAATGCAACCCATTTGTAAATCCGTTAATATTTCATCGAGTTATTAGTGTTTTTGTGTAAGTTATCACTCACCCTCCAGCTGCTACCATTGAGAACGGAACGTCTGCTGTCGCTAGTAAGATGGCCGCTGTGTAGGGACACTGTCGAATCCCAGTTAAGGCATCTAGCAATATATATGACATCTATGTTCTTCCCTGCTTCTTCTACGATGTAATGGTGGACTGCCCTGTTGACTGACATCCGTAGCGGTCCAATCACAGTGCTCTATTGGTTTGGTGGACCAATCACAGCGCATCAGTCAAGCAAAACTAAGATGGCGCCAGCTCCGTAGCGGTCCAATCACAGCACTCTGCTGGTGGGTGGGATGTTACTGAAAAAACTAAGATGGTGACAGCTCGTTTGAAATGGCTTTGGCTTCAACTTTTGGACTATTTAGACTTTTCGGCTATTTAGGCTTTTCGTTGAGTCAAGAGCAGAGGTACTTATGTTTATTTAGAAAAATAATGCATTTGTGTCTTCTTTGACGGAGTATGGCGGACTGCCTCATGGACTGACATCCGTAGTGGTGAGTACGTCATGTTGTTTGTTGTCCAATAGCATGTGGAGACACTTTGAAAGACAACCGTAGATCCCACCCCACAACAGAGCCGTCAATGGACCATGGCCAGACTATATATTCACATCTATGGAGGGCATCAGACTTCTGCTTTGCTGTTGATCCAGCTGTACGATGACTCATCTCCGCTTCAGGTGAGATACTGACTGATCATAACTACTCCATAGAAACCACTTTAAAATAAAAGAGTAATTACTTTAAATCAAGGCAGGCTTCTGTCAGCAGAAACACAGGTGTGACTGGAGAACAGGAAGCAGGTGGAGCTTCTGTTCTCATCAGACCTAAACGGGGTCAAAAGTTCACTCATTTCCTTTCTTGTGACATTCTGAGAGCACTCCTGGTGCTTTTTTCTTGTCCAAATGAGATTTTCAGGTATTATTTCCACCTGCTGTGACTCGTGTTTCTGCATCAGCTCATTTCTATTCAACTGGCTGCACTTTATTCACCCACACTGCTCCAACAGAGAAGCCCATTTTCTCTGCCTCTCATCCCCATTTACCCCTTTTGTCTCATTTTCGTTTTCCTCTCTGCAGTAATTAGCTATTAGCAGAGTTTCTGTGAGCTGTGAACAATCTCATTGAATTGACAGAAACCCTCCATTATGAGCGTTACCCGCGCCGGCCGTGGCAGCCTAATGAAAGGGGAACAGAGAGAGGACACGCGATGCTCGTGGGCGTATAAACATAAATATGTGTCAGATGCAGCGTCTGAATTAGCACGCACACACACACACACGCACACACACACACACACACACAGCAGCGATACAAAAGAGGAAACAATCTTTGTAATCAAATTATCAAGCAGCAGTTTTTGTAGAGCGGATTCATAATCTTGACTGCCAACACAAAAGCATCCAGCTAATTAACCAGAGGAGGAACACACCATCAGACAGCAGCAGCCTTGTTTCCAAGAGGGCTGTTGATCACAAACAGACTAAAAGTCATCATCCTCTGTGCACAACAGATGTTGCCTCGGTAACGGCCAACAGGGAGCAAAATGAACAACTACAGAGACTTAAAAAAACCCTCCAAAAACATCTCGGTGTTGGAGCGAATTAGCCGGTTGACACAAAACAATAAGTTTTTACGAGCCGTTTGGACGAAGCGGCGCTCCGAAGTGTCGTTCCTGAGCCGGAGAGCTCGTTTTGGGAACTGAACCCTCAGTCCTGGGAACTTTAGAGCTCTGCTCTGCCAATGAAACCACGACGAGGACTCCCACACCTTGGAGTCTTAATGCTTTGCTTACACACGGAGGTTAGTAAATGACTGAAGTGTTAAAGGAATAATCTGCCAGATAAATCACCGGTCTGCAGCGTTTAGTGAGTCCCGTGAGTAACGCTCTGATGGAGTGCTGCAATTAAGCTGTTGCTCTTCATCGCTTCTACTTTGTCATGTGGCGTGTTTACATAGATGCATTTACATCAGGCAGAATAAGATGTTTATCAAATGTTTATAGTTGGTTTTTCTGTTTATTTTAAGGCTGCAGACACAAAATCGTTCAACGGTTTCTTTTAAATCTTTTCTCTCTGCTCAACATCCTGCAGCTTCACTATAAACATAAATGATGCAGCTCAAAGGTCAGTTATGAACTTTGACAGCAGTGAATTATATAGTAGACACCAAATTTGCATAAACATGCAAAGTTCCCACAAATTGGGTCATTAGTGAAACCATTAAGAAAGCCCCGCCCCCTCTACGGGTCAGGTAGAATTTCATTTGTGCATGTGATGATATGCTTTTATTTTGTAATGTTGTATAACACTTCTGTAATTCTGTGTTTAAAGGGCTTTAGCAGAAAAGTTGCCCTGAGCTGGAATTTTGATTTATTTACAATTTTTATACAAACTTAGTTTAAGTTTGATATTTGATGAATTTAGCTCAGGTTTAAATCCATCCATCCATCCATCATCCATCCATCATCCATCCATCCAGCTTCCATCCATCCAGCATCCATCCATCCATCCATCATCCATCCATCCATCCATCCATCCATCCATCCATCCATCCATCCATCCATCCATCCAGCTTCCATCCATCATCCATCCATCCATCCATCCATCCATCCATCCATCCATCCATCCATCCAACTATACATTAATTTATATAGTTTAAACACCATAGTTTAAAAGCTTGCGTTCTTCAACCCATTTTGACTCACTTCTAAATTTTATGTCAAACCCACTCAGAAGTGAGAAATTCCACCTCTAAACTATTGTTGACTTCACCGTATCTGAGCTCAAAATCCTTACTCTTCAAAACTGAAAGTGAGGGTTTTTAAACTTCCCACAACCAGCCACACGTGTAACAGAGTTGTCACACTACAGCTTAGGAAGGTCTTTAACTCCATTTATGGTTTTTGGTTTGAGACGTAGTTTGACTTTCTGTCAGCTTCTCATTTCTGCCAGGGACAGATGTGTGGTAACCATGGTGATTAATGGGCCACTGATGCTTACCATGGTGGCTGATGAGATATTGGTGGTTACCATGGTAACTAACAAGCCACTAGTGCTTACTATGGTGACCCTAATGAGCCACTGGCTGACGCTTTAACATTTCTGTTCATCTTAAACAGTTTATAAATCAAATGCAGGAAATCTGTTTTACTCTAAACTCATAAAAATAAATCCCAAAGTACCGCCTCTACTTCAAAGGAAAAAGACTCAACCTTTACATTTAGTTTAGAATATTTCCAGGGTTTTCTTTTCCGTAAATGCCACGCATGGATTAGAAAATCAACTTATTTTTGATTCTCTAATCTGAAAGGGACAAGTAATCTTATTACATTGATGATTGATTTGTTTATACAGGAAGTGTTCTGAGCACATTAGTGCTGTTAATGGATTAGCGGGCTGCCTGTAAACACGACTCTGTTGGAGTACTTTGAAAGGAGCAGAGAGCAGAATACAGCTTATGCTAATAGGATAACATTGTAGTCGCGGCTCAAAGGCTCCCAGGCAGCCGTAAATCCACTTTAACAATGACGGGAGCAGTTTGATGGCTGCGAAACGTCAGAGAGGAAACATCGACCGTCTGATCTGAGAGAATTCAGTCATCATGTGATTCTGTCAGGAGTTATGGGTCCGACAGGTGGGTGAGCACGCTGAAGGATCGTTTTATTAGGTATAACCCTGTTCCACTGATGTTCAGTCAAATAAATACGAGACATGATGAATGACAGCACCCTAGGGTTAGGGTTCAGGTAACCTAGGAACACAATGCTAGAGTAGTGAAACTTAAAACACTAAGGTGTTAGTTTTATCCACCACAAACTCAGCAAACATAAAACATGACAAACTCCATAAATCTTACAGAACCGGAGTTCATTCAGGGTCCTTCTTTACCGTTTCTGCTTGTATTTGTTATAAAAAATGAGACATTTATGCTGAAAAAGCTGCTTTAAAACGATAAGAAACATAAAAGAGCTGTAGCTTAGAAAATCAGCTGATAAGGTTTCAGTATCAAGAGTTATTTATTATAGAAATCAGGTTAATGTGATTATATTATAGTCTTAGGTCATATTTGTATTTTTTAAACCATTTATTTTTCTATTTAGATTCTTTTAAGTTTCAGTGTGAATGTGAGGACTTTAGAGTGTTAAATAGTTCATTTCATAACTCTGGAGAAGCGTCTTTAATAATAATTTCATTCATTTGGCATCATTATTTTTAGAAAGAGAAAAGAAGAAACTTTTTCTTTTAATAAAGATGCTCTTATTCAGCAATTATGTCTGAACCTAATATTTAGTAGTCTTTAAATATTTTATATAGCCTCTGGGATAATCTCATTAAATTGCACGCCACTGCCCATCTTTGCATGGAATAAAACGTGTGATTCTTCATTTATTAGGATTCTTATTTCTTGAAATTCACTTATTAAATTTTGCCTGATTTTGTGGAAGCATCAAATCAAGCATAAATGAAGAAACGTGGGTCTGAAACAACAAATAAAACATCTTTATGTCATTTGGTGCAGAAACTCCATCAATCTCTCTGGAAATAAAGGAAACTAGAAGTTATAAAATAAACTCCATGCATTTGCTATGTGGTGGTGAAAACCAAGCAGCTGTTTAGGATTTCCATGACTTTTTGTTGTGTAAGAGTCTAAAAGTCTTACTTGATGTACGTGTTTGCGTTTCCCTCCGGAAAGACGTACGGATGTTTCTTCCTGAACACGTGACCCACTCTGCTGCAGGGGAGGATCTCCAGGCTGCCGCCGCACTGCCAGACCCGGAACGAGATCTCTACAGAAACACACACACACACACACACACACACACACACACACACACACACACACACACACACACACACACACACACACACACACACACACACACACACACACACACACACCTCATGTCACACAGGATCTTCTATTACAGAGGAATGACCTCATGGCTCTGTCATAGCGACGCACCAATAACAACATGTGTTAATATCAGCCCAGGTTTATTTATCAGACAATAGTGATGTTTAAAAAATGACAACAAGATGTATATTTATATTACATTTTTAATGTTTAAGTTTATTTTTACATACATTTGTTAACCTAAACATGCATTTCAACGTGATCATTTGAAGACAAATGTGAGAAAATCAAGCTATTATTTTTTAAATGACACATCTAATTTAAACTGAGTGATTAAAGGATTTTTGCAGAACCGGAGGAGAATAACTCAGTTATAAAATCAGGAAAACATCTAAAATATGTAAAACTTTTTAATGACTGAAAACATATTTTTAAGATGATCAGAGGACAAACACACTTTAAAAGCTGCATAAATGTACCTGTGTGTTTGTTGTTGATCTGATCTCAGCTGTTTTTGTTTGTTTTCTATCCAAACACATCTGAACTAAGCGGGACAAACCTCTCTAAATTATTGATGATCAGCTGACGGACTCAGATTTGTTTTTGTTTAGTCTCATTTCACACACACTGTGTGTGTGTGTGTTTTCATGACCTGCTTAAACCTCGCTGCCTCTCAGCAGCGAGCACAGAAACCCTGACGTGACACCAGCTGCTGCTGTCGGAGCTCACATCAGGAGAGAGACGTTTCCCCAAAAGAACAAAAGCTGGAAACTTCAGAAAGTTTTACTCCAAGAACGCTGGAGAGGGAGGGAAATTAGAGCGAGGACAGGGTCTGATGGGGGGGGGGGGGGGGGGGGGGGGGGGGGGGGTAGATGAAACACAAGACAGAACAAGGGAGAACAAGAGGAGTCAGCAAGATGGGGAGATACCGACATGGAGCCTCAGAGACTGACGGAGACATGACAGAGAGCAAATGAGTGTGTGTGTGTGTGTGTGTTAGAGATGGAGGAAACTCAGGCTAATAGTGTTTCACTGATCTGAGAGAAGCAGCAGCACAATTACACACACACACACACACACACACACACACACACACACACACACACACACACACACACACGGCTGGAGGCAGCCAGCAGCAGGAGAGCCAGATGTTGCTGCTGGATGAACGTCAAGTTCCTGACTTTTATCAGCTGAGGGAGAAGTTCACCTTCATCCGTCTGATCCTGAAGGACCTTCAGAATCAGCCGAGCTCCTTAATGACTCGTCTCTCTATCACAACTCTCCTGCTTACAGTCACACAGCGTGAAAATAAATAATAACAGTAATAATACTAATAAATAATAATAATAATACTAATAAATAATAATAAATAGTAATAATAATAATAATTAATAATAATCATAATATTAATAACCATAATCATAATTTCAACTGACATATATTTTTTTTTCTCATTTAATGACTTTTTCTCCAGCAAAACAAAATTGTGATTTATCGTTCATTCCAGTTATCCTCGGAACTCATTTTTCCGAGATAAGTTAACTGGAAATGACGCAATGAACTCGGAGCGAGGTCATACGTTTCAGAGGACCCCGAGATCACCATTTTAAAGATGGCCGCACCCAGTGCTACCATAGTTGTCTTTTTTTCCCCATCGTTTATATGTTCTGCTTTCTGTCTTTTTGCTATTTAACAGCACCGAGTTGTTGTTTATTCTTGTTATCAATAGTTACGTTTTTTCTGGTTTTATGTGGTTTTTCCGAGTTGGAATCTGGAATGCAAAACTAGCTCATTGCATCATTTCCTGGTCGGACATTCCGAGTTCCGAGGACAACTGGAACGCACCATTTAATTCATCATTTTACATTAAAGGTACACTAAGTAACTTTGTCATATTTTTAAATCATTTTTGATTAGCAGGAGCTAAAATGTCTCCTTACAGGGTGAATGGATATTCTCTCAGCCCCCACCCCCCCTCGTCAAACGAGTCAACATCAGGAAGCGTTTTCTGAATGGCGAGAGCTCAGAAACAAAGAATGATTCAAAATGGATGCAGACCTCACGATCATGCTATCGCGCTCCTCAGAAAAACTTTAAGTGGTCAACTGGTTTGAAAACACGGGCGCACAGCAAGGGGAAAACTGTTTGTTTTTATAATTTAAGACGGCCACACTACCTAGTGACCCTTTAATATATCAAACTCTTATTATAGTCCAATACTTTCTGTTCTGACTATAATTTAACCAAACTCTCATTTTCTGATTTAAAGCATCAAACAGCACCTTCTGTTCAAACTTAAACCTCATTATGACGATCATGAGATTATTAATCTGACAGATTCTGTCTGAATTAATCTGATGAGCTGGTTTTAGCCCATGTTACTGTTGCATCAAGTCTCACCGAGGCTGGAATCAGATCTGTTACGGTGCTGAGGATGTGATGTAATCATAACAAGAATTTCATTTGAATAAAACACAAAGAAAAATTAGGGCATATCATCTATGTTGTGTTTAATCACTCACCAAAGTTCTCCCCGCCCCAGATGTCCATGGCGGTGTCGTATTTACCGAGATGATTGAACCAAGACCTGTCAATCACAAAGAGCCCGCCTGCGATGATGGGGGTCCTGTCGGAAAAACAAGAAAAAGGGAGAAAATAATAATCAATAAGATATTTGTCTGCCTGATCTAAACTGGAAAAGAGTGATAAATTAATGTTTTGAGATTTCAGGAAACAAGAGCAGAAACAAATTTAACTAATATTCAATCTAAACTCACCAGTGGCGCCCCTGAGGGGTGGCTAAGGGGGCCAATGGCCACCCTCTAGAAAATTGTTGGCCACCTAATGGCTTCCATTGGGAAGACTGCCCCCTTCAATCACATTCATGTTCACACACACCTCACATTCATCTTTAATCAAGAAATAAATGTTAAAGTAACAACAGATAGTTTTTTAAACGTTAAGCTAGAGCTTTAACGTTGATCTCAGTGATTGTTGAGTTAGAAACTTGACCAGTTTCATATCTGACACCACTCTGCAGCCCTCTGCTGACCAAAAACTGCACTAAATAGTTTTGTGGAGCAGGTAGGTGTCCTATAGGGGGAGCTCTTTACCTGCTTTATGGCTGTTAGCTGTAATGCTAGCGATTAGCATTTTCAGTTTGCCGATTTTCAATAAAAAGCACAAGAAAAAGTAGTTTGCTTTATCCGTTGGCATCATAGATGACGTCATGGCGAAGCCTGGAAGTAAAAGTAACAGAGTAATGTCTTTGGAGGTGAAGCAAAGAGCTAAAACCAGAGTGAACATCGGCGCGGCCTACGCTAGCTTGAGGGAGCTAAAGGAGGCTACAAAATTACGGACTGATGGTGACCTGGCTTTGTTGCTACTGGACTTGTAAGTAATAACATTTTTGTCCAACAGTGTGGATGTTTTTACTTTGTGGTTTATTTTAGTATTAGTTGGCTCATGTTAGCATTAGCTCGTTGTTAGCACTAGCTACAGCAGGCTGCTGCAGGGTTGTTTACGACAGTTGTAATTCCACTTTCAACCAGCAGGGCGGAGGAGCAGGAAACTGATCACTGTTACATGAAAACATTTAAATAAATGATTTACTTAATAAAATTATATTAAGTAAAGGGTTAATCTAACCCTAACCCCAAATCCCAATCCCAATTCTTGAAACAGCACAGAGCAAATTACACTGTTTTAAAATTCTAACATAATAAAATTTGAAACATTAACTGAAATATTTGTTTGAAAATTTGTCTTTTTTCAGAAATGTTTGTATTTCTCTAATCTGAGGTGAATTTGTAGGAGGCACGAGCCTGATGCTTTTTGAAAGGGTTAGGGTTAGGAGCAGCGACATGCACAGCCACAGGCTAAACTCTCCTAGCGCTACCACAGGGACCAATTTGGTGGGCCACCCCAAATTTACCCCTGGCCCCATCTTCCCCCTACATGAACAGTTTTTGGGTCACCACCCAAACTCAGTCTGACGTTTGTGATTAAACATGAATCCAGTTCCTATTTTCCACCAGAGAGAAGCTCCTCTTTGTGGTTTCCAGAATGGAAATAAACCGTTTGTTTATAGTTTAAAAACACAAACAATCCCACAAAAACAGCCTGAATCACGATCTGGACAGAGTGACTAGCTGAAGGCCAAACACGTCATCAAATACACCCTGTTTATCACCAATTATCCTGCCTGTGAAAGCAGGCTGAGTGTGTGTGTGTGTGTGTGTGTGTGTGTGTGTGTGTGTGTGTGGGCGGAACAACACGAAAGCCTTTACAAGCTCATTTTGTCCTTGTGTGCTCAGAGGAACGTGACTTTGTGTGAATGCATGAATTTGCAGCAAGAAGATTAAATAGCAGAAAATAACTTGGCAAATAGATAAGACAAGGTTTGTGTGTGTGTGTGTGCGTGTGTGTGTGTGTGTGTGTGTGTGTGTGCGTGTGTGTGTGTGGACTGATGTACAGGGGATGTAATTATGTTGAGTTTCAGGGCTGATCAGACAGCGTAACACAGCAGAGCAGTTAGGATTATTAAGGTGCTTTAGGGTCACTGGGAGGAAACAAGCCAAGAGAGTTCAGCACGAATGAAAAACATTTAGTTCAATTAATATGTTGCAACTTATTTTGATTAGTTGATGTGAAGCAAGTTAAGAACAGCAATCAGTGACCTAAAAGTCATGATGATCCTACTTCAAGGTTCCTGAACAACCTCTGTCTGAAGAAACAGGAGTGTTGTCCTTCAGGATTGATAGGCTAATTGCTAGCCTGAGTGCAGCCAATACCCAAGTGTGCTGCCGCCATCCACAAACTCCTCCAGTTTCCTAAATTTGAGGTATTTTAAAATTGTTTTAAAACCACTGGCAGTCACACACATGGGACTTTAAAAGTATAAAAGCACAAATGTCATCAGCAGCAACTATCATCAGCATCCTGGGATCAAGTCCATCTTTCTGCCATAGCTTCTAGAGACTCCAAAGTTTGAAGGAGTCACACGACTTTGAGATTTTACTTTATGATTTTGATAAGCTTTGCAGTTTTTTGCTAAACAATTTAGCAAATAAACAGTTCAGCTTCAGTTTCCCCTCATGTCTTCAGATCTCAGCATTCAATCTGCATTTCTGCAATTGAATGCAATTATTCTGGTTTTATTGTATTTTTATTGTGTTGGGTAGCTTTTATCTGATGTAGAACGTCCGTGTTCAAAATAAAAATGTTCTGAACCGATGAAATATAATCTTTAATCTGAGATTTAGGAGATTGAAGCCGTTTCAAGGTGGTAGCACACAGGTCTTCATTAAACTTGGACTAGCCGTTAGCTCATCAGTCCTTGCACATAAATTCTTCCTTTGAACAGAGGCCATTAAGTAAAACATGGTTTGTGTCTAACTTTAACGCAATGACACTTTAAAAAATGGCAGAAATGTTTCTGTAGGTGTTTTAATTGAATTAAAGAGCAGCATTCCAACCTGGACAAGATAAAACCTTCTTTGTGTCAAAGATATGTAAGGCTAGAGGCATCATGTACACACCACGGTTCTCATGAGTGTAGTTTAGAGTGTGTGTGTGTGTGTGTGTGTGTTTGTGTGTTCCCAGATGGACCCGATGACTCAGGTCAGCCTCCGCAGGCTGACATGATGCATACTGAAGCAGCGATTCAGCACCCAGGTGGAGACGAACTGTCACAACAAACAAGTTACACTCCAGCTAACTACAGCTACCACACACACACACACACACACACACACACACACACACACACACGCACACCAGTGCATGGGAGTGATCCGTCTCCCAAATGAAAAATAAATCATGCACAAAGTCAAAGAGTCAGGAGCAAAAGTTGGCCCAGCAGTAAGTCTGGACTCCTGCCACCACACTGACTGATGAAAAGGGGAAAAGCTCTGAAGTTTATTTAATTTATTATAAATTTGAGCTCTTTTTTCAGCTCATAACTGTGTGTGTGTGTGTGTGTGTGTGTGTGTGTGTGTGTGTTCAGGACCCTTCTGTGTGCCTTTCCCATTACCGACTTGACTCGTGCAATTTTTCAGCAGATTAAGTTCTCCACCACCCTGCAGAGGTCACTGTGGTGATAATGGGTCAAAACGGGGTGGTGCTGGGTTTTGGTTCTGATTGCTGAAGAGAGGACGGGCATCATTTGTCATCTGAACAGCAGTCAGACACCTCAGCAGTCCAATTAGCAAACTCTGCCAAAGAAAATCACATTATCTGGGTGCGTTTATCAGATTTTAGGTATTTCAAAATAAGAGTCCTTTCTAATATAGCATTAGAGAAAGATAAAATACACACGATCATGTCAAAAACATTATTTATACACACTAAATCTTCTGTTTTTGGAGCAAAAATAAGAATAAAAATTTTCAAATGCTCAGTAGATTCACAAGTTGGGTTTGATTTTAATTTTATTCTCTAACCAGAACAACAGTTTTGGTGGAGGATCGCTTCATCTCACAGAAAGAATATTTGTTTTTTCACTCCAGAGACGACTGAGAGCAACACACACACACACACACACACACACACACACACACACACACACACACACACACACACACACACACAGTTTACATTTAGAACTAATTAAAAGTTTCAGCTGAAGTTTGGAAACGGGAGCAGCAGACTGGGGTTAAACGCCCACAACAAACACATCCAGAATAACTTATTTATTTAATGTCAAACTTCCTCCTTTCTTCACTAAAAACTCGGGAGACGAGTGAGAAAACGCGACTCGAGTGGGAGATTATTAAAAAGTAGTTGGTTTTTTTCCCTGTTTATTTAACAAGAGCAGTTAAAAATGAAAAGACACCTGCTGTGTTTATTCTTCCCCGCCGACACGCTCCGTTTTATTTTAGTATCTCCGGCTCTGATTCTGCCATCTCCTCTCGTTTGATCTCCTCCTGCAGCCGCGATAACTAAACCGGTGATTCTGGTGGTTGTAACGGGACCTGGCACCGAGCAGGACGCATCAGGCTGCAACACGCCGGACCTTCTTTGATGTTTGTGCATCACCCTAACCTCCTGACACCCACATATGAGGACGTTGGCTTCTTGCAATATGATATTTTATTCTCTTTAACTTTGACATTTTTTATATTGACTTTAAGTTTAAAAATTCTCTCTCTTTTTTTGTTAGAAAATTTGTCCACATTTTAATTGAATTTTTTCTAAGTGATATTTTGCTCACGTTTATGAGAGCTGACTAATCTATAATGGTTAGAATTGTTTGTTTCTTTTAAATCAGACCAAATTCGGGTCTCAGGAGGATAAAATGAGCTCTTTTGGGATAATCGGTGATCCGGATCTCCCAGACGTCGTCCAACGAAGGAAAACTGGTGACCGGGTCGTAGATGGATAAGAATAATTCATGCACATGTCGGGGATTTAGTCTGTCCAGCAGGCTGCTGACGTTGATCAACACTTTAAAAGTTCACATTCAGGTTTTTACTAGCAGAAGGCCCAATTTTAAAAAATAACAATCACATTTTTGTGGCCCGTGAAGACTTGTGCACATTTTTCAAATCCTTCCATCATGGCATTGGGCGACAATGGCTAAGGTGTTAGGAGATTGCCTTGTAATCATTGGGTTGCAGGTTCAGACCCAGGCTCCTGCAGTCAAAGCTGATGTGTCCTTGGGCAAGACACTTCAAACTCCATCCCTGCTGGAAAAAACCAGCATAGACCAACATATGTTGTGTTTTGGTGCTGGTTTAGCTGCTGGACCAGCATGGGATGCTGGTGATTGGATGCTCTTGTCTGTTAAAGTCTGCCCCCCCCACACACACACACTATAAATGATCAGATCCATGTACCAGCATGCATTATTGGAACCAGCTACCCAGAAAGGGCTATTGTTCAATTTCTCAAGAGCGGTTTGAGCAACACTAAAAAAAAAGTTATGCAGAGAAAGTTGGATCCACAAAGACCTCATAGACATAAATCAGTTCACTGTAACTTGTGTCAGCAGATGTTGCATAAAGTTGGGAGGTTTTGAAAGCGAATTACTTGATCGGCTGAGTCGGGTCGAGCCGGCGGGCTTTCTGCTCAGGAGACAACTGCTCCCACTTGAAATGAAGACTCCAGTCAAAGCCTGGACAGAAGAGAGCAAACAGAGCATCACGTTATGTTAGAAATGAGAATAAACGCATCAGGATTCATCAGAAATGTCCTGATTTCACTGAAAATGTTCTAAACATTATTTTAGCATCACTGTGTGCATGTGCAGCAAACATGAGCACCAATAATTTTATTATAGGTTTTATTTGCTGAGAGCTTTAGATCATAAATAATTCATGTTTTCTCTAAAACCGTTAAAAATCAAGGTAGAAAGTAAAAATGTCTTTCTGGTTTGAATGTTGGGTCTGATCCTAATTATCTTAGGGGAATTATTCCTCTCAAACACATCTGTTACTAAGTAATCAAACTAAGAGGCCTTTTCAAAATTAGCTGAAATTTATTAAAAAATCAGGGAAACAAGACAAAAACTAAAGCTGAAGGAAGGACATTAAATATGCTAAACTGTAATTGTATGATATACGATAAACTGACAATAATAACATGTCAAAGTTAAAAGAAACCAGAGCATCATCGTTTATGACAACAGCAAAAGGAAAACTAGTGAAAAGAAAGATTTCTTTTGTGAAATTCAAGGTGAAAGTAAGAACGTGTGTGTTCTAGCATGGCAGGAGATGCTGCCAGTGTGTGTGTGTGTGTGTGTGTGCGTGTGTGTGTGTGTGTGTGTGTGTGTGTGTGTGTAAACAGTGGCCAGGGCTATTATCTATCACAGAGTGAATAAGACGGGGATGAGGCGTCCTGGTGTCAGGAAACATAAACCTTTAGGGAGAGAAAACACGAGGCTGGTGTGTGTTTGTTCTGGATTATTTTCAGACCATTTAGTTTCAGCTCGTCTGTAACTACAGAGTGTTGTGAAGCAGAAATGAAGAGAATTCCTCAGAAGTTTCTGTCTTAAACGACCAGTCAGCGATGCTCTGATAGTTATGGATCTCTGTCTCGACGTGACGACGCAGTCAACACATGTGACTCTGAATAACAAACACTGTTTACTTTACAATCCTAATCTAATAATCTTTATTTTGTAATTAATCCAAAACAAGCAGCTGTTTGCTGCCCCATTCATCACAGTGAGGCCTTAAATGTCAGAAAAACAACAGCAAACTGGTTCCCAACATTAAATGTTGCCACTCGGCTTCATGGATTTATAATACAATAAGGTACGATATAATGTATCGTATCTTGTTGTAACGTACCTTATACCGTACCTTATTGTAACGCGCCTTTTATCATACCTTATCGTATTTTACCTTACATCGTACCTTATCGTATCGTCCCTTATCGTAACGTACCTTTTATCGTACCTTATCATATCGTACCTTATCGTAACGTACCTTATATCGTACCTTATCGTATCGTACCTTATATCGTACCTTATCGTATCGTACCTTATCGTATTGTACCTTATCGTAACGTACCTTATATCGTAACTTATCGTATCGTACCTTATCGTAACGTACCTTTTATCGTACCTTATCATATCGTACCTTACCGTATCGTACCTTATCATAACGTACCTTATATCGTACCTTATCGTATCGTACCTTATCGTATCATACCTTATCGTAACGTACCTTTTATCGTACCTTATCATATCGTACCTTATCGTATCGTACCTTATCGTATCGTACCTTATCGTATCGTACCTTATCGTATCGTACCTTATCGTAACGTACCTTTTATCGTACCTTATCATATCGTACCTTATCGTAACGTACCTTTTATCGTACCTTATCATATCGTACCTTATCGTATCGTACCTTATCGTATCGTACCTTATCGTAACGTACCTTTTATCGTACCTTATCATATCGTACCTTATCGTAACGTACCTTATATCGTAACTTATCGTATCGTACCTTATCGTAACGTACCTTTTATCGTACCTTATCATATCGTACCTTACCGTATCGTACCTTATCATAACGTACCTTATATCGTACCTTATCGTATCGTACCTTATCGTATCATACCTTATCGTAACATACCTTTTATCGTACCTTATCGTATCGTACCTTATCGTATCGTACCTTATCGTATCGTACCTTATCGTAACGTACCTTTTATCGTACTATATCCGATTGTACCTCATCATCTATATTCAAAACAATTCCTGTAACATCTAGATATTTTGAGAAGCACTCAATGTCTTTTCTTAACAGTGACTCGTATTTTTAAAGGTAGAACGTAGAGCCTTATAATGTACAGTTCCTTCAGAGTGGAATAAGTTTCCTGTAACCATTTGATATTTGACATCACTTTGTTTAGATTGTCTTTATTGATTACCTGAAGACTCCGTGTGTTTGTTTTAAGTAGCTTATTTTCTGTCTGTTACGTAATATTAGCTTTGTTTCTTATCTAGTGGTTCGTACCGTAACGTACCATATCATACCTTACTGTAATGTACCGTACCTTATCATGCTGTATTTGATCATATTTTACCATTTCATGTCATATCGCTGCTTCTTGTGTTACATACATCTTGTATCATACCTTATCTCACCGTATCATAACTTATTACAGTAAAGTTAAAGTACAAAGTGAAAGAAAAAATGAAACAGGAAATATAAAAGCTGCCATCAAATCTAAACAAAAGAATCATCTAAACATTTGTTTACATCTGGTGTGTTTTATCATTTGTATGAGTTTGAATTTATTGTAGATAATAGTGGCACTAGGAAGGATTCTGTGTGTGAGCTGCTGTGTTAAACCTTCGAGTGGTGCTGCACATTTCTAATATAACCTCACATTAGTGTTGTCAAAAGAACCGGGTCTTCGGTACTAACCCGGTACTACAAAAATGTAAACGTCACGGTTCCAAGATTTGTAGGTACCGGTAGTACCGAGGACCCGTCTAAAAACCGGATCCTTGATGCGCATGATTCGCGCATTCACTGGGCGCGTGCAGTCGCTTCTAAAGCAACACCGCAGAACGCAGAGTGACGGCGAGCGGTGGACCAGCTGATGTGATAAATAAAGTTCATTCACGGAGACACCCCCGCCCCGACGGAGACCCCCGCACCGCTGTCACTGAGAACCCCCACCCCGACGGAGATCCCCCCCCCCGCCCCGCTGTCACGGAGACCAACAGGAGAGACGCTTCGCTCCAGCAGCACCTCCCGTTCTCATGCTTTCTTGTATTTTTAATTCCAAAACTTGACAGGATGTCCCACAGACCCGTGAATCCCTCTGTCAGCGCTTGTCATCAGGAACGTCCTGACACGACGCTCACCTCTGCTGATCAGTGACGTAGGAGGCGGATTTAATGCGACATGACCGTTCAGACTAGTCGCTTTCAAAAACTTCGCATATGTGTCAGAATCAGTACTACATAGAGTGTGGTGTGAATACACCATCGTCTTTATTAACTATTTAACTCTCCTATACGTTTAATTAGGGTAACAAACAAACAAACAGGATGACATAAAGGCGCTGACTGCTCACAGACCGGAGTTTTTCTTTTTTTAATGATTGTAATGTGTATCCTAAAGATGAACAACAATGTATGGCTCAGTCAGTGTTTATGTCCTTAAAATCAGTTTGTCAATAAAGCTGTTCTAACTAGAGGTTCTAGTCTGGATAACTAGCAGGTTTACAAAAATATATGAACAAAAACACATTTTGATTAAATAAAAGTGCATTAAAAACATGTTATGATAGTAGTACAATAGTAATTCAATTAATTTTCTTATATATAGCACTGATTCACAAAAGATGTCATCTCAAAGCACTTTACAGGAAAATTAATGTTTTTATTGGTAAATTTAGTCTAAATTAAATTTTTGTTTGGTACCGAAATTGGTACCGAGAACCGTGGATTTTCACTGGTACCGGAACCGAATACTGAAATTCTGGTACCGTGACAACACTACCTCACATCCAAGGAAACAAAGCATCGAGAGTCCCTCTGGGATCCAGAAAGAGGCAATGAGAACATCCAGAGTGTCAGAAAGCATGAAAAAGTATTTCAAAGGCGTTTGAGCAACAGAGCTGAGAGAGCTGGTTCATGAACTCATCATGAAGGGCCTCCTCATAATTCAGAAGCCCTCAGGGGGGGGACCCTGAAGGCACCTCAAAGCCGTTTTGATTTCTCCGACTGAAGGTGGAAGAAAGAGTTTCTGTACCTCCGCGGAGATCAGCCGAGGCCGCCACGTAGGCGAAGGAGTCCATGTTGATGATATCGATGACGGGGCTGACCACGCGAGTCGGGTCCTGGACACAAAAACGTAAAAATAAAACCAAACGTTCACGAACAAAATGTTTTAGAAACAGACCAAACTAGAGAGGGACGGAATAACTCACAGAACGAGACTAAAAGGAGAAAACGTTCTGTAATTTAGTTCCAATAAACCACATTTTCATCTCAGTGTGTGTTCATTTTCCTGTGAAACGGGCTGCATGTTCCAAGGTCATTATGATGCTCGCTGCTGAAAAGAATTTCAGTCATTCAGCACCAATCATGCACACCGAGGTGAGAGTGACCGCTATTTCTGCTCGCTTCAATTCCGCCCCATTATATTCACTTTCCTGGCAATAATTTCAGACGAGGAGAAAAGATGATGGAAAAGGAACAGAATGAAATGATCACAGACTCGCCGAGATAAACATGTGAGAAGTAAATTCAGTTAGGTTATCTGCTGCTAAATGTTATCGGCGCGACGGCTAGAAAACACACCCAGTTATCTTCTGTGAATAAAAATGTAAATAACGGGGCACACGCTCCGCCAAACGGCCTTAAAGCTGCAATTATATCGACAGCATCAGTGTTTTAGTGTCATCTGTGAGAAAAAAGAATACTTGCAACTGGTTCTAGGAAAGTAATAAATATTTGATGCAGTGAAGGTAAAAAAATGTCGTTTTTGACATTATTATAAAGATTCTTCCATGTTGACACAATAAACAAGCTGCAAGCTTCCCAATCCTAGTTTTTAGTTTTAATTAAGCATCAATAAGTGATAATTATCACTGCAGCCCAATAATTCACACACAAACATATTTACACACGTGTTCAGTCATGTGATGACTGGTGGAACGGCTGGATGCTCCTTCAGCCTCTGGTATTACAGAACAGGTGGAGCGGTTCTGGACCATTAGCTGCAGGGTCAGAGCAAGGGGACGCAGGCTGCATCAGCTGCAGCCACGTCTCCGCCGCCGCGTTAATAGCTGTTAGGGTAATGACACTCGGGGAGAAGCATTCCCCACATTACCGATGTAATTGGATGACTGTTATTTTCAAATCACTCCAGAGTAGTTCCTTAATTTTAGCCATTTTTTCCTGTTTTTTCCACCTAATTTAAAATGAGGACGTTTGATGACCGAGTTGAAAACGACCTCGGAACAATCTGCATCATCATCCTCCTTCATGTGACTTTCAGAGAAGTTTCTGAGTCACAAAGAGAAACTTTAGGAGGGGAGGGGGGAGAACTGAGATCAGGGTTAGAATGAGGGGGAGCTAGGGGGAGCCCGGCTCCCCGGAAAGGATGACGGGCTCCACCGGAAGTCAACATAAACACAAATCACCCACAGGACTGAAGCCCTTTTTATTAGACACATCATGCTGGCAAATCAGCGTAATATTACCACAACGTGTGTCTTATGAATGCGCCATGGCGGCATCACGTTGCGGGAATTGTGCAGCGGTAATATTGCGGCTTCGCTGGTCTTATAAACGCACATTAAGCCTTGGCGCAACAGAAGGTGGTGTCATGATCACGTGATGAATTAATGCCGAGCTCCGGCCGGGAACTATACTGAAAATGAAAGTAAACACGGGCATAAGTTTCGTTTTGTAAACAGAATTGACTGAGATGGCAAACAGAGATGCAGCGTAACAAACTTAAGCCCTGTCCACACGTAGCCGGGTATCCCCCAAAAGATATTTTTCTACGATTCGGCCGGCCAGCCACACGAAAACACAGATTTACGCAACGAAAACTAATCGTTTTAAAACCTCTGGCTAAAGTGAAGATTTGCGTTTTCTCCGTTTTAAGTGTTTGTGTGGACAGAAATAACCGGAGATTTGGGTTTCACGTCACTGTCTATGACAAAAATGCTGACCTGTGTTTACGCTACAACATGGACGCCCTCAGAGCTGAGCTCGCGTTATCAATCGTTTAAGTGCTTTTTGACGCTTGTTGACTTTATACTCCAAAACTACATTTAAAGGAACTAGAGGCAGGATCTTTAAAAAATCTGTAAAAAATTAAACATGTATGTTCATTTTTTCAAAGCTAATGGGTGATGAAGCGTTATAAACCTAAAAGAATGAGGCCACCCATGTATCGTTCCATTTTCTTGAACAGGCTGTTTGCTGCAAAATGCGCTGCAGTTCGGTCACGAATTTCCCGCGCTGCCCTACGGATGTGGCGTCAATTGACACTGCTTGCGCGTTCACGACAGCTTCAAAACAGAAAGAAAATGTGTTCGACACTGCAGATCGGTAGGTGGAGCTATTGCACCTTAAGTTGCTTGCCAACCGCCAAACTCCAAAAGAAGAACTGTGGGAATGGATTCTACTGCAACCAGCAAACGACCAAGCGTGGCACAAAGGAAGTTTATTCAGCGGCATCTCGTGAGTCAAAAACCAAATATGGTAAAAGACAGGCAGGGACCCGAATCTATATCGGATACGTGACTGACGAATGGAGGCTGCTTCAACTATATCTGGGACTCAAAAAGGATGCTGCCATGGCTCATTTCCTAGTGAGCAGGTAAGAAACATTATAGGTTGTGTTTAGAGATGATGACAATGATCTGACCTCACCGATGACTCAGAGAGAGCTAGCGTGCAGTAGCATTAGCTGTGATCATGCTACAGTAGTAGCATTAGCTGTGATCAGGGCTGCAGCGTGGATTGCTTCGCCGCAATATTGTCCGTGAGAGTGGCGGGGAGTTGCCTTTTCAGCGTGAGATATTGGAGGTGTGGCGTGAGAGCGTGTGAAGAGGGTCAGGTAATGGTATTTTTGTGTTTGTGTAACATAGCCGTCTGTGCACGCTCCCGTGCTGGGCTGCAGTTACTCGCAGAGCCGGGCGCGTCGCTCGTGAGCATCGTTTCTTTTTTCCTGCCTCTAGTTCCTTTAAGAGCAATTCTACCTCCTTATCGGTCCACACAAGCGAGCTAGGCGCCATGTTTCATGTTTTGTTGAAGTTGAGCAGGAAGACGAATAGGAACTACTGCCCCCCACAGGTCTGGCATGTCTATGAATGTGCTTAATGCACTTATGCGGTTATGTGTGGATGGAGTTTTTTCTAAACACGAGGCGGTGTGGACGCTATTTTTTGGGAGGGCGGATATTCGTTTTTTTTAAAAAAAACCCGGCTACGTGTGGACAGGGCCTTAATTTTTATTCTAGGACCGTTTGTGTTGCTGCTCGACTTGGAACCAAATGAGAAAAATGCTGTTTTATTTCTAAAAATCCATAATGAACGGTATAAAGATTTATCCAGAAAATATCAAACTTTAATTCATCTTTTAGACGCCGACGTCAGGGAAATTGATTTGTTTTCTCCTTTTAGCTCTCCAAAGGAAAAAAGTTTGAGGAAGAAAAACTTTTTAAAAGTAGAAAAAATGAATGAAAGCTAAAAATCTGGCAGGACATCAGTTCTCTGCGTCTACAAGACGGATCATTATTTAGCAGGTGACGAGATTTTAGGGAGTTCTGCTGCGTGTGTTTGAACCCGGATCGATACCTCATACATTTAAATCTAAATATATAACTATAAAGTGAGCGGACAGACAGTGACTGATGACGGCTGAGCATCACACACACACACACACACACACACACACACACACACACACACACACACACACACACACACACTCCAGCTATGAATATAGATTATGTTGGCTCTGCAGCTGGAGATCAGACCCTCTGGTGGGTTCACTCATCGATCCGAGCTCCACGGATCAAATGTCTTCAACACCACAGAAAGAAAAGATGTGTTGCTTGATGGATCTGTGGAATAAGAGTCAAACTCCAGCAGAAAAGAAATGGAGAGGTGGTGAAACGAGAGGAGACAAAGAGTTGTAAAAACAACACCAGTGAGAGGAGGGATGATTGTAAAGTGGAAAACGAGAAGCGGGGAATGATGGATGGGAGGGTGAAAGGGCGGGAAGAGGAGTGATGGAACGGGGTGAGAGAGGAGGGAAAAGTTGGTTAAAGTTGGGAAAGAGGCAGAAATAAAAACGATTCAAGGAGAAGAAAAGTTACAGAAGGAGGACGAAGTGGGCGAGGTGACAAAAGGACAAAGAGCAGCACAGATGTTTCCCTCCGATCCCCGATGCGTTGGGTTTTTTATGCTGGGAAGAGATTCATATTTTCAGAGCGACTCTGACATCATATAAAATCTACCTGTTTGATCCTCTGGAGGAGGGGGGGCAGCCAGTCTTTGTTCACCTCACAGTGGCTGTCCAGGAAGGTCAGGACTTTGGCTCTGGAAGCATCCGCCCCCCGGACCCTGGACCGGATCAGACCTGACCCCCAAACAGGACAAAGGAAGCTTTAAAAACATTTATTTATAATAGTTTTTATCTAAAACCATCGCTTTTAAACTGATTATCCGTTAAAGCAGGAGGTCCTTAGATTTCACATTAAAATCCGGTGAAAACATGGTGGAGACTTTAGGACCAAAGCTGCAGGTTTGCATGATAATTGTTTCAGTTTTGGTTGAAAATGGGTAAAAAATATAAATAAAACCTGAAACATCTTCTGAATTCTGCTTAGATACTTTATCTGCAAAGCAGAGTTTCAAAATAAAAGCTCCTGCTAACACAATCTTTTACAACACACAAAACGACATTATTATGGTGTTTCTTAGCAGACTTAAAGGGATGCCAACCTGCAACCTTCATGAATAAGAAAATTATTATGAAACAAATATTTTTTATACAAATTCACCTTTTTATTAAAATGGATAGAAATGGAAGATTTAGGGACATTTAAACCAGAAAAAGACCAACTTTATCAGAAAAGTCCCGTTTTATATGAAAGCTAATTACTTCCAGTGAAAACGTCGATTATCCATCATCCCTTTGGTTGTTTTATGGACATTAGAAGAACTTTTTTGGAGCCTGACTAGAAAACTAAGTTGAAAACCTTCATTTAACTCGTGGTTCTGACCCTTTCATGGTTCACTGCCTCCCTCTGAGGTGGATTTTTACTCTCATCTAAGCGTTGTTTATTCCACTCGGTTTGATTTTCATCTCCAGAACCATCAGACTTTCTGCTAAACTCAAATCTTCCACTTTGTCTGCAGAAATTGATTCTTTTCTGAGTGTCGGAGCTGATAAGCCAGGATTCACCCTCACAGATGGACTACCAGTGACCTCCAGCATCCTCCTCCAAACAAACATTCGGTTCAAAACCACAGAAGCTTAAAGGACTAAACTCTGCGCAGAAGTGGGAATAGAACCATCAGCCTTGGTGGAATTAGCGCCTGGGTGTATTTATTGACATCCGATCTCTCCCTCTCTCTCTGCTGCCTGCCTCCTTGTTCTCAGAGTCAGTCAGCGGAGGAGAAAATCGATGGCGGGCTCTTAGAGGCGCTGTCAGACATGGAGACAACCTTTTAACAGGCGCATCACTCTGCATGTGCATGTCAGGCAGCGTCTAACAGGAAAGGTTTGTCTGTTCGGCTTTAAAGGACAGAGCCAGGAAAGGGACGTGTGTGTGTGTGTGTGTGTGTGTGTGTGTGTGTGTGTGTGTGTGTGTGTGTGTGTGTGTGTGTGTGTGTGTGTAAATGAGCCTGTTAGGGAGGACTCCCTGGTGGGGGCCACTGTTCTCTTCTGCTCGGTGTAAATGCTCTAATCAATACTCCCCGACATGCAGACCCACCTCGTGTGAACGTGCGACACTCGCAGCGATTGTGTGCGTCTGTGCACGCTGCTGAGGCTTCGTTGTGCACGTGTGTGTCCGTGACATTGTACAAGAGGCCGTGAAGTTCCACGCGGCGCCGTTAGGCCGAGGCTCAGCCAATTAAAAATCCCATTTCATCCTCAATAAGGCTTTATTTTCTGGATGGATGGAGCCGCACACAGGCAGCACAAACACTGCTGGAGGAATGGAGTGACCGCAGTGGGCGGTCATTTACTTAGAAACACACAAACACATTAAACACGCCGACTTTGAACAGAGGAGAGTTTCAAGCCTCGTCAATAACCCGTAACTGTCGCCTCTTCTCTCGGCTGTGTGTGCGTTCCGCCTTTCACATCTTCATTTAAGAAACATTCAGGTGAGAAAATGTTTGCAGAATAAAGCTTGAACGGGATTCTTGTCTGAAAGGTTGAGATTAGGATTCTGTTCAGCTATTGAAAATCAACATTTATAGTTCTGGGTGTAAACTCGTCTTCAGATGTGACTTCATGCAGTCCAAAAACCTTAAAAACTGGTCGCTTTAAATAACGGATTTATCGAATATCTCTGCATTAAACTGGGCTGTAATTAAATTGTGATGTTATGAATGAAGGAAACTCAATTAATATTGACTGTAACTGACTTTAATATGAATCAGATTAAATTATACCTGGTTTAAACTGAGTTTTATTGAACTGTGTTAGAAGGTGGCGATTTCATCTTTCTTCACAAATGAGTTTTGCTGAGTTTGCACCTTTTAAATAAAAAAGGCAATTAATCCCCCCCCAAAAAAACACAGCCAACATAACAAACTAAGCAATTACCCAAACCACCAACCAACCAAAACACACAATCCACCAACTAAGAGTAAAACTATTAACCAAACATCCAACCAACCAGTCATTCACCCAAAAACCAACCAACCAACCAGAGTTAAACAAAGAAAACTAATCTTAAGCAACTGTTGGAGGCTGAAAGACTAATTCTCGTATCAGCCACCTCAATAAGGAAGTTTTGCTTATGCTCAAAACAATTCTGAAGCTATCATGACATGCTAATCTTACATCATTTTGTGCTGCCATGTGAGTCTCTACTGCCTCTATAAACACTCCAAACGTAAATAAAAGCGTCCATTCATTTTCTGTCAGTGTTTGTTTTCAGGTATCATCTGCTTCCATGAACCATTTGAAAAAGTTGATAATTACCATATAACCCCCCCACGCCTGTCGATTGCCTGAGGAGCAGCAGCTTTACTCCAAGCCCCTCCCAGATATCTGAGCTCCTCGCCTCATAGCAGCAAATCAGAGGAAGGGTGGGTGTGGCCAGCAACAGCTTGTTTTGGAGTGACAGAGCCCTGAAACGGCTCATTCTGGAAGGTACTGAAACTGTAAAGAACAAAGATGCTGAAACTGCTTTATGTGAGACAGATTTTATGTAAAGAACCTCACGAACATGTTTTACGACAACTATAGAACTATTATAAAAAAGGTGTAATATGTCCCCATTAAATGACGTACATTGTAGTTTCATTATACAGTAGATTGTCTAACATGAAACCACCTTTAGACGGGTTCATGTAAAGACACAAAGTTAAGAAATGCAACTTGTCATTGGGCGTCTTCACAAGCACAAATACATAAAACACCAGACTGGTTTGCTTTTATGACCATTAAAAAATAATCGAGTCAGAGAGCCTGAAGCCATCAACTATTAACAAGGCAAACTGATGAACCCTGCTTGTCTGAGTCTGCTGGGCTCTAATGGAATCCTTCAGAGGCAGCATGTAAAACAAGTGCTACAGAGAAGGAGAGGCGAGTGAAAGACTCGACAGCAACACGACGAGAGACAAAAGACGGAACGATGGAATAGAAACGTGAAAAATAAGGAACGAAAGGACAAGGAGGGAGGTGCAGACTAGAATGGAGAAGAAACACTTTAGTGAAGTGAAGACTATTATTTTCGAGCAGCACTGCGAGTTCAAATGGCACTGCTCTCACCGAGCTACAACAAGCCTGTTACAAGTGGCTTTTAAGTGTTTTCTGCTTTTGGTTTTCCCTCCGAAAATAAAGCTTTCTGACCCGTTAGCGGTAGAAAAATATCTCAGAAAAGCTTCAAAACAAATGCCAGGCTGGTTTTACACAAACGCACAGTAATAAACAGCTCCATGAGGACTTTTGATTAATATTCTCAACAGAAATATGCTTTCAGATCCGCGTGCTGCCTTTTACATAGTGGAATAACATTTTATGTTATTCTGACTTGAACAGTAAACAAGGACAAAAGTTCTAATGTTTTGACTCTAATTAGGTAAACAGGCATTTCTCAACCAAGATAAACAATAACAAGAAACTTTCCAGGAACAGCTTTGAGTATGAGTGGAGTTCCTCAAGGCACCATCCTCAGTCCTGTCCTGTTCTCATTTTACATGTTACCATTGTGAATTTTCTTTTTTTAAATAAACTTGTGTTGTTTTATTATCACACTGCTCTGATCCAGCTGTTCTGAAAACTAAAACATTAAGACTCGGAGTCTCCGGTAAACTGTTTAGATCAGCTGTCTCCAACCATTTCTTTGTGCTAGGAACAAGTTTAATAGCAGACAATATTTTCATGGACTGGTCTTTAAAGTGTGGCGGATAAATAAAACAAAATAAAATGATATAACCGGCAGAAACTAATATTTTTAATTACAACAATAAATTGAAATCCAAAGTGTATTTACAGTGTCCTCGTAACATTGCGCCATTGGCGTAACGTGAGTCACATCCTCTCTGATACCTAATGTTCTCTGGTCGCTATGGAAACATTTAAACATACTTTTAAAATATGTAATACTATGAGAACAAATATAAAGTGACTGAAAAAAACTACCCAACATAACACCAAATCAACGGGAGCCCCGAACCCGTTTCTGTGTAACGAGACGGCCCCGTCTAAGGCTCATTTAGCTAGCTTGTGGGTTTATTTGTAGCATAACGGATTACGTGACCAAGACAAGCATCCAGAGTCCGTAAAGAGTGAGTCATAGACAGATGAAACAGAGAATCCAGTCATAAGAAAATTTGGTGCGTTTGACATGATTTACTATTATTAAAGCTAGGCTGTTCTTTCGAGAAAACGGCCAACACGTTAGAAACCTCTTTTTCCACAAGTTCATAAATCATAAATTTATACAATTAAAATTTTTGCCTCCACTGCTGTTCTAAAGAACCAAAATGATCCCTCTCAAGCCCATCTGCTAATCCCAGCAGCTTCAACACCTTTAATTCATGCCCAGAATTATCAGCCGTTGGATTAAATTCACATTTTTAACCGTTTGAAGATGTCGGAGAGCTCATGATCCCGGCATATTGTCACAACGTCATCTTAATTTGTGTTTAGGAGCATGACAGCAGCTCTGAATGGATTTTATTTAAAAAATGACAAGTATAACCAATAAATGTGAAACATTACAATGACGAGCCACATCCATATTTACCGTGACTGAATTAAGTCAACACTGGTTGTCATTTTTTGTGTATTTATTTATAAATTCTGCTGCTTTTTTTGGTCATTTTAATCGAATAATAAGAATATTAAAGGTTACAGGGCTGCCTTTGAATAAGCAGCATTTTAGATTTCAGTCATTTTAAATAAAATGCTTTTATTTTCCTTCTCAGCTTCATGTTAAAAGCTGCTCTTCTTATAAGCAGCCAGTGTTTCTGTGTACAGCTATAATAATAAAAGCCAGGAGGAAGTAAAATAACAGAAACGAGCAAATACAGAAACAGGAAAACTAACACCTGAAAAGGCAGCGTGCATTAATGAAGCTTTATATTAAACCAGGTAAAGCCCCGTCTCCACACACAAACGTGTTGCCGTACCTTCTCTCTTGTTGTTCCGGAGACATTTAACTTTGGGCAGCTTGGTGAGAAGCTGACAGTCGCTCTCTGAAAAGGAAATGAAAGAAACACCATGAAAAGCATGTAAATATTGAATATTGTGCGCCGTCTTGATAATTTCCCTGAAACTCAGCGGGGATGTTTGTGGTTTAGTGAAAACAGCTCTTCAGCAGCAGGACAACAATTCAGAGCTTTCAGTTTGATGACTCAGACGTTTGTCTGGCGGCTGCTTAGCCGGCGGTGAGCTCCCCGCTGGATGTTAGAGTCGTTTTAATATAACGCCTCAAATCTGACTGCCTGCTGGAAAAGACGTGTAGAAAATAGCATCGCAGAAGAAAAGGATCCCCAATCTGCAGGATAGAAGTCATTTAAAGGAGAGGAGACTCTCAATAGATGTGGTTAAATAATGGATGGATTACAGAGACAGAATAATGTGTTCACTTAAGACATCATCTGGATTTCAACGGGTTTAGAAACTATTTAAGAAAATGATGCTTTATCGTTTATTTCTGCTACAGCAACAAAAGGTCGATGTTTACATGTTAAAATTAAATAACCTCAGCGTGAAAAAATAACCCTTTAGGTAGCAGGAAACAAAAATAAAACCCAGTAAAGTATAAATCGTCTAAAATGAAAAACTGTTTTAAATACATAAGTGTATAAAAATATAAATACAGTATACACATGCTCGCTGTAGGTGATAATTCTAGGGTATAGTTTGCTCCAACGGTGGTTAAGGAACCACACCTGGTGGGGATTAGCCAATCAGACGCCTACAATAGAGGGGAAATCTGAAATTCCATCAGTTATTTCTACAGCTCCAAGGAAAGATTTTACAAATCCTGAGGTGTCAGAAATCTCAGTATCAGAATAAACTGATTATTTATATGAACAGTTTTCTCTATTTTCTAAAGTTGGATTTAAACCTGATAAGTGTAGGCAGGTGTATTTACTTAATACTGTAAAATGTATATTTATATATAGTTATGTTGTCCTGATTTCTTGTGCAAAAAAGCTTTTTAGTCTCTTGAAATTATTGTAATAACTTAAAACTTTCTTTTCCTAAGGAGAACGATGATGTTTTTTCTCCACAAACAACACGAGCCTGAAGGAGTTCTGCCATGTGGTGGAGTTGCTAATGCTAACGGTTAGCTTCTACTAGCTGAGACCCACTCTGCTCTCCTCTGGAGCCTAAATCAACAACAAGCCAAGAGGAATACACGAATGCTAACTTTCAGTGTGACGTAGAAATGACTGGCTTTTCAAATCCGAACGTTTCATCGTTTATTTTAATTATATTTTCTAAAAGAAGCTAATGCAGGAAATATGGGTAGAAGACCATTTTCACGTTCAGCCTGCATGTTAAACGTGACCGATCATATAAGTAAACTTGACCTTTAAAGCCATTACTGCAACCAACCACTAGAGGGCGATTCAGATGTTGGTCTTCCACGTTCCTCTGATTAAATATTGATGGTTCTGACGTTATAAAAACATTAGTAATGAATCAATATTATAACTCTGTCAACCTTCCATTATTGTAACACTTAAGGGGATAAATGCCATGTGTGAACACGCCAGCTAATAAAAAAAACAACCATATCTGACGAGAACGTGGTCAAACGTGTTGCAGAAGACTGTTGGTGCTTTTGGAGATAAAATAAACAAGTCTTACAGAATAAGGCTCTCATGAACCTACAGATGTTTGTTTCCATTGCTGCTGTAAAAAAAACAACAAAACATTAAATCCTCTGAAATAAATCAGCCAGATTCTCTGAACGGAAACGAGGAGCAAAACTTTTTAGTGTTTGAAGTTTAACGTCTACGTTAAACCCTCTTCCAGACATCCTCCTGCTTTAGTTGTTTACGCGCACACATCCGTCTCCAGAGCTGATTGCGTTCCTCCTGTTGGCTCATCCGTCTTGATAATTTCTCCACAGTCTAAATGTGGTCCTATTTAACCTCCATCACTTCTGGAGCCGCACTCGTAGCTCCATCCATCCTGACTGGCTGTCAGCTCGCTGACGGAGGAGATGGGAGATGTGAGAAATGACGGTGTGAAATCATCAGCTGATAGAAACGAACCAGCAGCTGCTCAGGGCCATGTGGGTCGCTGTATTTTTAATTTCCTGCTGGGATATGTGGTGTTCATATGTTACTTTCTGGCTGTCATCCGTGTCAAATCCAACCTTCAGCGTAGAAGGATTCAGTATTTATAAACCATCAGATGATCCCGTTTCCAAGTGAAACTCTGGATTATTAAAGATAATTCAGATTTACTGTGATGATTTATTCAAGATTCCTGACATTACTGTGGTTCGATTAATGATTTTACAACCTAAATTTAAAAAAATAATTAAATAAATGAAAAGAAGCTTTTATTTTTTGATGATGGGATTCATTGAGACATTTTAGAATCGCCCTGAGAACACCGACAGCAGCTAAAAAAGGTTCGATTTGCTTCCTGGATGTTTGAGAACCTAAACCAACACAATCAGGATCTAAATATGAGTCAGTTTAACATTATTTTGCTGTAGCTGCATCATATAATGTTGGTTAAAAGCATCAAGTTGACGTCATTGAACCAGACACGAAGAAAAGCTGAGGAAAAATGGCTGTGAGGAAAGAACCACCATAAATCTGGCCATGTGGTCAGCTACGCTAGGGCAGAGGAGATTCTGTGGTGACGTCATATATTCGACGTGCCGACGTCTGATTTGTAGTCGTAGTTAAGAATTGTTACAAGCTGGCAGGCGTGGTCAAAAAACACATCGTTACTTTTCATTTAAACTGAAGGACAACGTGTGTGCTTCAGGGCGTAAGGTAAAGCAGATTAGAAAATAGTTATTTTAGCCCCGTTCACTTGCATTCATTTTTTAATTTTTCCGGGGACCCAAGAGCCGACCGGAAGGGGAGGAGACTTAGGGCCGTGATATACCTGCTGTTTAGCGACGCGTACGCATGTTTAAAATGGCTGCCACGCGTAGCTTGCATTGATTTCAAGCGTCGTTTGTACGCGTCCCCCGAAATTAGCGTGACACGACGCATCCGAATGCTGTAATATACGAGCAACCAGTAGGTGGAGTTGACAAAACGAGCGAGACACACTCACCATGGTGACTCCGTCTCTGGGTTAGAGGTCTTTCTCACCATCTACGATACCGCTGCTGTCTTTGTTTCTGCCGTAATCTCAAAATTAACCAGTTACTGATTTCTTTTATTGACGCCATGTTTGTTTTGGTTGCCTCGGCTCTTTATCCGGTCTGAGTGCTCTTGTTTGCCCCCTAGTGGAACACTCCGGTGCTACATGCAGTGTGTAGCAGTAAGTATATGAACAAAGACGCAGCCTGCTGCCTGCACCAACGCGAGGTTAAGCAGCAAGTGTATCACGGCCCTCAGGCCTTGTCCACTTATAGCTGGGTTTATTTAAAAAAGGAATATTCGCCCTCCCAAAAAATAGCGTCCACACCACCTCGTTTTTAGAAAAAGCTCCATCCACACGTAACCGCATAAGTGCATCGTTAAGCCCATTCATAGGCATGCCAGACCTGTAGGTGGCAGTAGTTCCCCGAATCCTATCTATTTTGTCTTTCTGCTCAACCTCAACAAAACATGAAACATGGCGCCTAGCTCGCTTGTGTGGACCGATAAGGAGGTAGAATTGCTCTTAAATGTAGTTTTGAGTATAAAGTCAACAAGCGTCAAAAAGGGCTTGGACCATTGATAACGCGAGCACAGCTCTGAGGACGTCCATGTTGTAGCGTAAACACAGGTGGTCGCACATGGACAGTGACGTGAAACCTGAAACTCCGGTTATTTCTGTCCACACAGAAACGGAGAAAACGCAAATCTTTGGCTGGAGTTTTTAAAAAGATTAACTTTCATTCCGTAAATCTGTGTTTTTGTGTGGACAACGGGCTGAATCGTAGAAAAATATCTTCCCGGCTACGTGTGGACAGGCCTTAGACTCCCTATTCACCAATGCAAGAAAAACAATTGCATTTACTTGATCCCCACGTGACTTCCTCGTGAAAAATTCAGTTTTTGGTACCTTTCACCAGGATTTAGTGTTTTTCTACAGATGAGCAGAACACAGCTGCAGATAAAACTAAATATTCAGGAAGCTGTAAACTCTCTGACCCATAACTGTTTTTTGGTCTACCGACACTTTAATCCTGAAACCACGGAGCCAGCTGCTGAGGACACGTCTGCTCCTCTGACCTGTCTCATCTCCGTTATCTTTGACCTGGAAGAGACTCGCGTGTGTGTGTGTGTGTGTGTGTGTGTGTGTGTGCACAGCTGTGTCTCACCTTCGTTACTGAAGTCATCCACCAGAATGATCTCATGGATCAGATGAACCGGAGTCCGGTTTAAAACGCTGCAGAAGATAAAAAAAGAAATGATTCTAATTTTGAGCCAAACAACCTGAACTAGAAACGCACAAATTAAAGAAAGCTTACGCGTAAATGCCAACACACACACACACACACACACACACACACACACACACACACACACACACACACACACACCCATTACATATGCACAGCACACCGTATGAAACAACATATTGAAAATGTCAGCCCAAATTCCTGTTATGAAAATGCGTGATGTGTTGCATCTAAAAAAAAGAAAGAAACGATTTCATTAAAGCGGGAGATTGAAACATAAAAAATTCATAACTTTTACAGGAGGAAAATGAGAAAATGCGTTTTGTTCTTGGTGGGTTTCTGCTCCACTTTATTTCATTATTTCTACCGTTCAATAACCTTTGTTCATTATCCCCCCTGGATAGGATGAACGGAGGAGGGCGGGTGATGGAGTGATTATAATAATGTATGAGAAAGAGAAAATAATAAAACAGAGCAGGTACGACGACGGCTGGAAGGGGTAAAAATGGAGATAGGAGAGTTTGGAGGAAGGAGCTGAAAGCAGGAGAGGAGAACGATCGCAGAAATATTACAGAATAAATGTGATTCAACGTATAGAAGAATGATCCAGTGCATTAGAGCTCAGGAGAAACGCCTGGAAAAACAAGCATCAGGTATGAAGGAAAGTGGTTCTCTGGCTGCTTTTTCCTCCAGTCTGATGCGTTATTGTCTGTTAGACCAGTAAAACCAACACAAACATCCCATTTTATACCAAATAGAGTCAGAAAAGCAAGTTTTACTAAATAAAACAGGAAGACTGTTCAGTTAAAACTGAAAGATTCTAGAAGTAAAACAAGATTCTTTAATAAAAATAAAAACAGATCATGTTTGCTGTAGGTGGTAGGCAAGACAGGCTGGACCACATCAGGAGGAAAGTGATGGATGGATGGAGAGGGCAGGAGAGGTGGAGGTGAGATTAAAGAAGGAGGGATAATAAAGGAGAGGCAGGAGGCCGTAAGAGAGACAAATAAGCCTGATTGTAAGTCTGTCTCTCCGTGGAGCTGATCAGGAGAGACGGATGAACACACTGATGGATGAGACGGAGGAGAGGGGATGGGAGGTGAGGGGCGAGAAAATAAATGGCAGAGAGAAAGATGGAGTCGTTACGAAACAAAAATCTTCCAATAAACTTCGTTTTTCATGACTTAAGTTAGGAAAACAGAATCCTCCTGAGGTCAGAAAATAGAGAACTTTAGGAACAGGAACGTCCTTTCTAGGCAGCATTCCTTAACTAGACTACAGTAGCATCCTTGGAAGGACTCATCCTACCTAGTCCACGTAGGATGAGTCCTTCCTTGCCCGCTATGGGAAGTGAGTAGCTGGGAATTTGGACGCTCTAGTTTTCAGATTAGCCCTTACCTCAGCGTAATAAATAGAAAATTTATCGTTATCAAATTCTCTGACTCTGATATCGTTTTTCCCGTGTCAATAAATTCGGTAATAAAAACAATGAAAAGATGTGTAGGTTGGTGACGTTCATGCCCCGCTAAGAAGCTGCACCACCTCGAGTCACATGACAGCGTGACTCAACGTGAAACACGCCACAGCCCCATCTAGCGGACAACTTTTGTTTTTGTGCATACACGTAGTTATCGTCCATTTATCGTTATCGAGGCGAACTCCGAAATATACCGCAATATTGATTTAAGGCCATATCGCCCTGCCCTACCTCAGCGTATTTCCTGTTGCCTAGCAACTGTGACAGCTCTAAAGAGAAGTTACGTAGAACCAGAACTAACCATGGCAGCAGTACGGGACCCGCCGCACAAGCTTGTTTACGTTATTTCTTATTTTTGACGGGGAAAAAAATCAACTATGCAAACAACAAAGTCTACCATTATCACGTTAAGCTTTTCATTTTTATAGCAGCAGTTATTATTAACCTAACATTTAAAACTGTATTACTCTCCCGCCTCATCAGTCATTGTTACAAAAACAAAAATCTCCCATTTGACCCGCAATGAACCCTGGGACAGGGTGGTCCAGTAAGGACACATCAGACCCGTCCTTGAACTTCGGAGGAAAACAATATTTGCTGCTTCACTGGGACATGAGCCGCCTTAAAATGCAGCCTTGGAAGGATGCGGTCCCTGGATTTAGACACATCATGAGTCCCCTTTAAGTCAGAGCAGTGGGGGTCAAAACGAGCCTAAAACAAAACAAAAAAACACTTTAAATGATGTTCAGCTATATGTAAATAATCACATAATGAGAAATTAAAGGTTAATGTCACAAAAACTGTCGTGAAGTTTAGGAGATAAAAGTTCTTTATGGTCACTGTGCTCAGACTAGCCGTTAGCTCATCAGTCCCGTATGTAAACTGTCTGTAAAAACGTCCGTTTAGGAAGTTTCACAACACATAAAAAGGTAATTATAGCCTAACTGAATCACTTTTATTCACATTCACGTGCAGCCATTTGTTTCTATGGCAGAGCGGTGAATAAATGGTCACTCATCTTTCTTCTTTAGATTTTTTGTCCCGCGCACACCCTCCCGTTCCCGTCCCCGTGATGCACACCCCTCCACACACACCGGAGTTCCTATTCTCTGGTTCACGGGCCACAGGCTATGAGGCTTAACCTCCTCCAGGAGCGCTGAGGGAGAAGCAATCTGCAGCTCACAGAAAATATTATCACCACTGACAATACCGCAGTCGGCTGTCACAGGAAGGCAGCTCTATATCTGCGCCGCTCATTTCCAACATTCTATATATCAATTTTAGAGGGGAGGAAGCATTTTATGAAAGATTTTTATTACCTACAGCTGCAATTTGGAGAGAGAGCTTTCATCCAGAGTGCCTGGAGAGCAAGCATTTTCAGAGTCGCACGTGCGGCCCTGGTGGGATTTTAGCCCCGCTCGGTGGCAGCCAGAGCGCCGCCGACGCTAAATGGGTGCTGCTGTTATCTGTCAGGGTGACGGGATCAAATCCCACAAGAGCCACTTGGGCTCAGCGTGCGTGCACTCGCGGTGAAGTGAAGCGTTTTGGATGAAGGTGATAAAAGCTGCTATCAAAGTACGCTCCACTAAAACGACAACGGACAAGAGGAGGACAAAAGGAAGGAAAATAGAGCAACAGAGACGCATCATCCACTAAACCAGTACGTCACTGGGCTGGGATGGTCGCTAGCTGGTTTGGAGACAAAGTTTAGAGAAAATGAACAAATATTCAATTGGAATCCCATCAGATTGGTTTTTGTGAGACTGTTGCACACATCTGTGGATAAAGGGCAACATCTGCACATAAGGTCAGCAAATTTATCATAACGTGTCCTAACTGTTTAAATCATCAGACTTACTCTTTGGTCTCTTTAATCAGTTTCATCGCTCGCCAAATCCTCTCAAAGACGTCTAGACACTTCAGAGTTACACAAAAGTCTCTGATATAAAATAAAAAATGAGAAATCCCAGAATTTTTAAGGTTTAATTCGATCTTTTCCACCCAATTCCAGATTCTTTGAAAATCACGTGCTCCAGCCTGATTTCAGAGTGGAACATCTCTGATTAGGACTTTTGCACATAGGTTTTAAAAACTTGGGACCACACCACTGCGTTACAGGATAAAAAAAATCCAGTGCTCTGTGAAGCACATCTGCATACCAAGCCTGCAGGTGGCAGCAGCTCCCCGCATCGTCTGCATCTTTGTCAAAAAACATTCCTTTGGACGTGGAATAAGTCGGTGGCGGGTGACAACGTCCTTAAAGTCTTCTACATAGAGCCGTAACGGAGTTTGTAAAAACAAACAAATCAAAACTAGAAAACCTGGATTACAGGTTTCATAGCGTTTCTCTAACTCTCTTTATGTAAGGAGTCAGATATGTTTCTAGTATTTAGATTTAGGCCTGTCCTGAGGTGTTCAGCTTGGTTTCCTCCTCCTGCTCCTCCTCCTCCTCTCTGCCTGACTGGTCTGCTGACAGCTGCGTCTCCCACCCTCCACCTTGCTGGAGTAATTCATCACCTCTGCATCTCTAACCCTCTCCACTTATCCTCATCCTCTAACTCATTTCTCTATCAGAATCCGACATAAAGGAGGGACTTTCTGCTCAGCATGAAAATCATCCGTTTTATGTTTTAATTGGTGAATTTGACCCTTTTGGCTGCATCTTGGATCCTCTGATCGAAAGCCTCTCCCTGCAGATCTACAGCGACAGCTCTCAGAAATAAATCCTGGTTCAGCCGCTCAATACAACCTTCAGCGATGCATCACGTTAAATATCAAAAACCTTCTGCAGCCGTGCTCGTCTGGATTAGATCTCAGAGTCTTGTCCCTGCTAATCTGCACAGATCCACTAGCCTAGTGAACTAGACCAAATTCTTGCCTTGCAGAGTTTGGTCTAGGCACGCTTCATAGGAACCCTCGCAGCCTGATCCACTGCTGTGGCTGTCCAATCACAGCTCGCTATAGTTTTGGTTGGGCCAATCACAGCGCTCTATTATGTGGGCCAATCACAGAGCAGGAGTAGCCGATGACGTCAGCACTGCGGCCGCGAACACAAACATGGCGGCGGCGCAGGAACCACGTTGGTTTGAAACGGCTTTGTCATCAACATTGGATTATTTAGACTCCAACGTGCGTAAGTCTGTCTGATATACTTAGCAGCTTCTTATTTTTATCAAACTAAGTAGTGCAATGTCCCAGTACACCTGATATTCACATGTTTTTATACAAAAACGACAGAAATCATTGATGTTAGACGCCATTGCTGCCTCCCTCTTTTCCGTCGCTGTGATTACGTCACTTCGTCGTTACTCTGATTGGTCCTAGCGCTATCCAATTGCGTGCTGACATTTTGAAAGACAACCGTAGATCCCGCCTCACGACTGAGAGCCGTCAATGGTTCGTGGCCAGACTATATATTCACATATATGGGATGGCTTGCCAGGCTACAGATCCACGTCATTTTCTCGTGATTATTCGTGTGTTTAGAGGACCCTCAGTGTGTTGAGGTCAGCAGAGTTCACCTATGGAAGCCGTTAACGGGACCTAAAGTGAAAAAGAAAGTAAATAAAAGGTGTCTGGTTAAAGATGATAAATCTTATTTCTAATTTGAGCCACAAATAAACAAAGGAATCGAGGTTAGTGTTTAGAATTAGATAAAAAGTGGGCGATCGGCTTTTATCCAGTAAACGGCAGCGATTATAAATCACCCCCCACCCCCTCTAATAAATCCTCAGTGATCAGTTGTGGAGGAAGTGATCTGAACTCTTTAGTGTGCGTTTTTAGGTCCAGTGAATCAGAAAGTGCTGAGCTGGTGCTGATCTGGATGTGGTATTTCTACGCCGCCGCCCCCCCACCGCTCCGCCCTCCTGCAGGCTGCTGAGCGGAGCAGGATGGCTGCTTGGCTGGACGCTAAACTGTCTGATGGACCAAATGGGTGATTAAATGTCCAGCTTTATGTTCTGGCCGTTTAAAAGTCTGACTTCAGCCACAAAGATAAGAAAAACCACAAATCCGGGTCGATTTCCTGCTGCAGGGACCAAACTCTGGGAGGTGCTTTCTAAACTTTACAGCTTCTGACGCACAAATACCAGCAGCAGAGACCCATGATGCCTCTGCAGACAATACTGAGCCAGTTAAAAAAAAAAACGTTTACCAAAAACACACATGTAAATAAATTCACATCATATTAATTTGTTTGCATAAATTATTTTAGTTTCTGAAATCATCTTCAGACTCTGCAGAAATCAGCAGAAGGGTTGTTGGTTCTGGGACTGGACCCGACTCATAAAGGAGTTCCAACCAAACGTACGGAGGTGGAATTCTGCTTCAAATAAACAAAACAGTTTGTTGATCAGGTCCAAAGATTTTACCCTAAAATATCTTAAATGCTTATTTACCCTTAGTTCTCATTAGTTCTGATCTTTTAAAGCTGGAATAGCGAGAATAATTAAAATCTAGTCTGTAAAATATCTACAAACATCCTCAGTTAGCAGAAACTGAGTAGTAGATCGACAGGCTAATGGCTAGGCATGTTCTAAGTAAATCACTGCTGATTTAAAACAACTTTAATTTGAAAACTTTCATACAGTTTAATAAATATATTATACTTGGTTTTTCATCTCATTATTATTAGAATTCTTTAGCCATCTACAGCAATTAGCACCAGAGCTAGCTAGCTGTAGCACCTCTGGTTTAGTTTGCAACACTTATTAATTTAACACTTAATATTTTAGCCTGAAACACCAAGAGGTGTGAAATTAATAGCATTAACTTTAATACATATTTTGAGATTAATTTTACATTAGAAAAAAAAAATCCACTTGGCCTAGCTGTTAGCTTGTCAATCCAATCAGAACTAAGTTCTGTTTATCCAAAACAACTGATGCAGAAACAGAACTAAGAAGATAAGAATCTTATATAAGGTGGTTATTAGTAGTCTGTGAATGTTTCTAAAGTATTTATTGAAAATATAAAATTACAAAAGATAAAAACTGGAACAGTGAGCAACGCTTCATGCTTTTATTTTGACGAGCTGCACTGCAGCAGGATGTGTTTTTTGTCTAAAGAGGGGAAATAAATACCATTAATTTTCTAATTCATGCTAAAAATTAAATAATGACCAAAATATTTCTAGTTTTTTTCCATAATCAAGCCCTAAAAACAAATATAAACTGTAAATAAATTAGAAAACTTAGTGACCAAATTGCAGGATTTTCTTGACATTTACATGATGTTTGCATTAATGTCACAATTTATTTGTGTTTATGACAAAAACAGGATAAGTCGGTGAGATTCCAAGTGAAAATTTGCATTTTCTCTTTCACAATTTTGCGTCTCCGTTATGGTCCTTAGAATTTGTTCTTTGTGTCCAACAACTCAGCCACCGGCCCATTTGCAGGACTCTTTAGCCATTAACCTCCTTTTATTCTGAGGTTAATGTGGCTCAGGTGGTGGAACAGGTTGCCCGCGTGTCCTTTGGCAAGACATTTAGAATCCCAAAACCACCAGGATGTGCTCAGCGGAGTGTGACGCACGCCGGAAAGAGAAAAGCTGGCTAACAGAGTAAAGAGCTCAGAGTCAACAAGAGTGAAGGAGTGTTATTGAAATGCGGCGTGCAGAACGATAAGATCCCATTCAAAATCACTGGTTTATACATGTGTGTGTGTGTGCGTGTGTGTGTGTGTGTGTGTGTGTGTTGGAGACAGTGTGGTAAAAGTGCCATTGTGCTGCGAGTTCCCCTCACAAAGAGCAAAAATAATCACATTCAGCTGCTAATGAATGCGCGTACACAGAAACAAAAGATAAGCGCTGTCTGGATATCAAAACAAACATCATATTCAGATGTTTAATTATAGCTTTTCAGCGGCCCGTTAGCATTCATGGCTGGTGCACGTCTGCTCCGGATTGGCATGGAAAATGAGTTTAAAACAAGATAATCAACACAGAAACGCATTTGACTGGATCATTTTTATATTCTGCTTTATCTGGAACATCTTGTGCCGTCACCATCTTTTAAATTCAAATCCTTCTTGTAGAAGATTTTGGCTGACAGTCAAAAATCTTTTTCTACAAGGATTTGAATAAACACCGACAGTAAATGTGCTCTCATCCCTGTAAACCTTTAATATACTGTATATTTATTTATTATGTACAGTTCTAGGAACAGCTAAGATACTGCGCAGAACCCGGCAGCTCCTAGGCCTCTGGTAGAAGACCCGAGCTTGTAAGGATGAGACCAAATAATGAAATGCACTTTCCTCTATTTCTCTTTCAAAGCAACACTAAATAGTTTTAACACTTTAAGCTATTGCTTTCTAACTGGTTTCAGTGGTTTTTGAGCCATAAACCTGAGCAACTTTACATGGAACAGTAGTGTAGCCCTCAGCTGACCAGAAACTGATCTCAACAGTTTTGTGGTTCAGGTAGGGACCAAGGGGAAAAACTCTGCCTGACAAAAGTGAATCCAACACGGAAGTGAGAAATATTGCAGTTCCCCCCCTCATTTAGGGGCTGGCTCCAGAAAGGAGCAAGTTGCCATCGACTCCCATGTTAAAAATGCAGAAATAAACATGTTTACAGCCTGGTTCAAAACCCATTTTAGTTGAATAGGTCTAGTTTACCGTTAAGATAACTCTGAGGGGGGTGAATTATTTTGTAACTCATCGTTTAGCTGTAACTTAAAATTATGAATAATTAGGGGTGTGGCCTTTTGATTAAAATGAGCCGCCATTGCTAGCTCTAGCGACTTGCCCCCCTGCTTGCTACAGTGTTGCAGCCTAGCAGGCAGAGGGTAGCAGAGTCGTTTAATCGCGGTTTTCTGGCTGAAAGTTCCCAACAATCTCTATTAGATTCAGTTAGCTCCGGGTTAGCGCAGTTAGCTTGTAGCTACATCAGCTCAGAGTTTGTTGGGTGTCAATCATCTGCCCCCCACCCTCACAGCCCCACTCTCAGCTCTGTTTTTATATTTTCCAGTGGTGACGAGATGCGTGATGCTGCCAAGATGGCGGTGGTGGGAACTGCCCATTGGGCTTCAATTCAGCTCTTCAGGAACCAACGGGTGACAGCACAGAGTCTCTGTCCAGCTAATATATACAGTCTATGGTAGGAACACTAGTGGGAGGTCTACCTGCTTTCGAGCTATAGACGTTTACTGTGCCGGTAGCTCCTATAAAAGCTACCGGTTAGCTTTTTCAGTTTGCCGACTGTCAAAGCACAAGAAGAGGAAGTAGAAGAGTTTTTTTTTCTTGCTGGCATCATGTCGGAGCCTGGAAGTAAAAGTAACAGAGTAACGTCTTTGGAGGTGAAGCAAAGAGCTAAAACCAGAGTGAACATCGGCGCGGCCTACGCTAGTTTGAGGGAGCTAAAGGAGGCTAGAAAATCACGGACTGATGGTGACCTGGCTTTGTTGCTATTGGACTTGTAATATTTTTTCTGTCCATCAGTGTGGATCTTTTTACTTCATGGCTTATTTAGTATCATTTGGCTTGTGAGTGTTAGTTTATTACAGCTACAGCAGGCAGCGGCAGGGTTGTTTATTGTAATTCCACTTTCAACCAGTAGGAGGGAGAAGCGGAAAACTTATTTCGTGTTGCTTCAACTCTAGGAACAAAAAGGACTGAATAATTGTGACATAGGCTGTATTGTGAGCTATAAGACTCTAAACGCGTCTTTAAAAAGTTCAGATAATTAAGGTAAATACTTTTATAAATAAGTAGTTTTGTACCTTTATTTAGGAAACAGAAGCAGAACCTCATGGGCTCCACATCCCGACCATCTCTGAGTCTGCTTATCTCTCGCTCAGCAGAGGCAGAAAAGATGAGATCAATTCTTGGATCGGAGCTTGATTAAATATCGACAAGAGCCGCCTCTCCTTCAGAAAGCAACTCTTTGATCGGGGGAGATGAAAAGATTTCAGAGTGCCCGTCATTGTCTCAGAAATCAAACCTATTTAAGTTTAGCACGAAACTCTTAAATTACACCCCCTCTTAATGTAATTGTAGCCGTCCTCGGTGTATTCAGGAGTTTGTAGAGAGGAGCGCTTCAAAGGAGGGAAGGAAAATCTCCTCCTTTGTTTTCCGTTAAGGTTTTCCTTTGTCAGATTTACACTTGGAGTTTAAATTGCAGTTTTAACATTTTACTTTTGTGTTTCAGATGTAAAACTTTTAAATGCTTTGGAAAACAAAGTTTTACTTACAATATGTGCTAAACTTTAGAAGGTGAATCAGTACAGTAGGAGAGATTTTATCAATCGGTTGGTCCCTGAAATGGCTTGAAAAGTCATCCTTTTGAAATGGAGACACATGCCTACTGGGAAGGTCCGGTAAAATAACCCGGAAGTTTTGAGAGGGGAACCAGGCCTTTGTTGGTTAAAGACAAACATGCTGACTTTGCAGAAATCGGAGGCTCAAGACCAGAAAAGGGATGCTTTGAAATATTAATCAAGTTAATCATATTATTTATTCAAGACATAAATGTAAAAACCAACAAAAAATGATACAAGTAATGAGTAAATAATCTGAATTTTAAAACATTTATATGTTTCTGTAGCTCACCATTTAATAAATAAAGTTTATATCGCCACAGTTTTTTGTGAAGACAGCAACAGGTGAATTAAAAAAAATTCTAAAATCAATTTTGAAATAACATTAAAATGTATTTTTCTGAAATGTTTGTTTCTCAAATTTGAGTTAAGTGTTTTGGATGCATATATATATTTTTTTAATAAAAAGGAATAAAGGAGCATGCAACACATCGCCACAGGCTAAACTCTCCCAGAGTTACCACAAGGACCATTTTGTTGTGCCACCCCAAAATTTTCTTTGGCCCTGTCTGGCCACCCTTATCAAAATTTTCTGGAGGCGCCCCTGGTGTCAGGGTGAAAATTCTGATATCAGTAGGTCAGTCAGTCTGGGAACAAAGCTTCATTTTACATGTCTAATATCTCAACCATGTTGGAAGGAAGGTTAGACTGAAACAGATTTCATTCTCAGCGGGCGGGGTGGGGTCTGATATCTGGTGAAGCAGGCTAGAGGCTAACGTTGAGCTAACGATGCTAACGGTGAATTAGAAACAAATAGTGGGCTCGAGAAAATATCAAGCAACGTTTTCAATGACCAACAAGATATTATAGTTAAATGTTTTTATCTATTTATCAACTTACTGTGCATGACTGTCTTCATACATCATCTAAAACCTTCCGGCGCTGATCCGTAACTGTAAACCGCAACAACCGTGAAACTCACGGAACAGGGCAGCAGTAGCTCAGGAGGTAGAGCGGGTTGTCCAGCAATCGGAAGGTTGCAGGTTCGATCCCGGCTCCGGCCAGAGAATGCTGCTGTGTGTCCTTGGGCAAGACACTTAACCCGACTTGCCTGCTGGTGGTGGTCGGAGGGACTGGTGGCGCCAGTGCTCGGCAGCCTCGCCTCTGTCAGTGCACCCCAGGGCAGCTGTAGCTACATTGTAGCTCATCCCCACCAGCGTGTGAATGGGTGAATTGAGTTGATTGTGTCGTGAAGCGCCTTGGGGGGTTGTAGAACTTTAAGAAGGCGCTATACAAATACAGGCCATTAGTTTGGAAAATGGGCTGCAGGAACCAAATGTGTCATTCTCACAGCATTTTTACATAAATGCACCTTTAACTACCTTTGACTTCCATTTTTCCATGATGTTCGCACCTATTGAGTAACTGTTTTAACACTTAATTCACCGTCTTCATAAATGTCCCATACAATTTTATGCATCAACAAGCAGAAATCCCTAAAACAGAAATAAAAAGTGCAATAAGTTTGTGGCAGCATGAGAGACCAAACATTTAAAACACTGATAGCTTTGCTTCGGGTTAGCTGTGATGTAAATTACACACAATTTCTGTTTAATGGCCCAAAATATGCAAATCCATATGATGGTCCATTAAATGTTCGGAAGCAAGTAACCAGCTGGGCCAGAGGACTCTGATGCTGGTTACTAACCTGCATGGTAAAAACATCATTAAAAAGGATTCAAAACTCTAAAAATGAGGAGTTTTACTCACAAAAAAACATAAATGTAAAGAGATCTCTTGACTTTTCTCATCCTTAGTCAACCACTTGACCGTCCTCATAAATACTAAAGCACTTCCACCAAAGTGGCCACTTTCTGTCTATGTCCTGCTTCTCCAGTCAAAACAAAGAAATACGGCAACATAAAACCTGACAAAACAGCTGCTTGTGTTATTTACAACCAAAAATAATTTACAAGTGTTTATCAAGCAACTCGCTCAGCTTACATGTCTTTGCTTATTTTTAAAAATGCGTTATGATTAATTAATAACAAAAAAATAACGCATTAAAAAAATTAACGCATTTAACCCTTTAAGCCCGAGGGTCCCCCAATTGGGGGATGTTGAATTTTAGCAGCAAAATCCATGCTCTAAATATCAATCTAGTCAAGCTGCACCTCTAAAGAAAGCTCAGAACCTTGGCTACAAGAGCATGTACATCTTTTTTATGTGCTACAAACACAACTAAAACTACAATCAAATGAGTGATCAGAAATCCCTCTTCATGTGTTTGTCTCCATTTCTGTCTCTAATGATGCTAAATCAAATCAAATTGCACACACATTCTATCAACCCATTATTATTATTATTATTATTTTAAAGACAATACCATTATCAAAATCTACTTAAAATAGTATTGTCCTTTTAGGTCTGTCCTACTTTTGCCAGTGATATACATATATATTTTTTCTCCTGTTTTGAATTGAAATACAATTTTAAAGCATTTTTTTAGAAATTAAAAGATTAGAAATTACAATAATAATGTCAATGACTATTATTTGAGTCTCTGTCTCATTATTTTTAATTTTAAAAAATTGCTTTTGGGGCAAATTTTTTTGAACGATTAATCAAGATTAATTAATTACAACAATATTACAATATTAATTAGATTAATTTTTTAAATCGAGTCCCACCCATTATATATATATGTGTGTATGTTTGTATGTAATGTTCATAAACACACTAGTGTGTGGTATAACCAAAATAAAAAAGTTGATTATTAATAAATAGGTAAATAAATCTCCAGACAATGAAGGAAGATCCTCATTAAATTCAACTTGCTGCTTTGTTGCAGGAATTTTTAACATGTTAAAAAATTATTTTGTACAAGATTGTTTAGCAAAATCTGTTTGCAGTTACATCACATATAAAACATACATTACATAACACAGTAAATAAAACATTTTAAAATGTGTCGTATTTTATTGTAATTTTGTGTCTGCAACCAACATATGAATATTTTATATTTTCATACATTTTGTTGGAAATCAAAAATTACCCTGAGCTCTGTCACTGGAGGAGCTAAAATGTTTTTTCTGTTTTTAAACTCGGAACACGAACAAACGAGGATGTTAACAGACCCATAAAGGCTGTTTCAGCACAAACTGCAACTGATTTTAAATTTAGCTGCAAACAAATCATAAAAAAAACAACTGATTAAACTTAAGAAGCCAAATAAAAATGTCACAGAATTACAGAACAAATTAAATCTCTTAAGGAAGATTTTCTGCTCATCTTTAAACGTTTACATGTCGAGTCGAAGCCTCGGAGGACCGGAGCGCCCCGGTGAGAGAAAATGTTCCAACATCACAAAATAAAAATAAGCAAAAGCTAAACTACTCCCAGCTCTAAGTCACTGGTGAGACACACACACACACGCACACACACACACGACAGACAGAGCCAAAGGGAGACTGGTGGCCCAGAGAGACAGATTGTCTTTTAATTGGTTGAAAACTGCAGAGCTTTGAGAAGAGCTGAAGGGGAGAACACACACACACACATACATACACGCACGCACACACACACACGCACCCACACACACACACGCACCCACACACACACACACACACTGTCCTCTGTGATAGTACGGAGACGTAGTCGGTCCCCATTGACAGACCGGCATAATGAGCTGAACCTGAGCCAACACAGAAAGTGTGTTTCTCTGTGTGCGTGTGTGTCTTCCTTAGTGTGTGTGTGTGTGTTCCCTTGTGTGTGTGTGTGTGTGTGTGCCTTGAGCTGATTGTTAGTTGGTAACCTGCTGATACCATCAAAATAAAAGACACAACAAAGGCTCGGGGAGTCAGGGTCAGGTCTATGCTATAAAGTGTGTGTGTTTCCATTTAGTTGTGCTGCATTGTCACCAAATTTAGACAGATGTAACCTGACACCAGAGGTGGCTTTGTCATGATAGTATTTAAAGGTACAATATGTAGGAATGAAGTAAAAATGACATCCTTTAGTCAAATGTAGTTGCTGCTTTCTCTCTCACTGCCGTTCCGTGAGTTTTGTGGCTGTTGTCAGTTACGGATCAGAACCAGATGATTCTAGATGACGAGGGAAGACGAGTCACACACAGTAAGCTGATGAGTAGATAAATACATCGTCATATCTGGTGTTAGCACTCTTGGCTGTTTTACGTTAAGGAGCACTTATTACGGAAGTTTGCCTCCGGCATTAGAGGAAGTGTGGTTGTTTGGCATCTGGGTGTTAGCTTGTTGTTATAATTCTGAACGACTCATTAAAGGAAGTAAAACACCACGATTGACTCCATCACTTCACACACATTTCACTGTAATATCCAGTTGTTGGTGATTGAAAAAGTAGCTTGAGGTATTTTTAGAGCCGACTATTTGCTTCTAATTCACCGTTAGCATTGTTAGCTCAACGTTAGCCTCTAGCCTGCTTCACCAGATATTACAGTAAAACAAAAAGATGCCGTGGCTTCTTAGGGTTACAAGAAATAACTTCTGGGTCACTCCTGTTTACTGGCTTTGGTTCTTTAAACAACTCTGGAGCTTTTTGCCAGCCGTAGTCTTATTACAAATGCCCGTGCGGCTGCGTTAGCTCACCGCAGACACGACAAACTCACACTCACTGATGGTAAACAGTAACTACTTCCTTCCTTCGTTTATTTCTAAAGGAGAAAATTTTACAACCCCCCCCAGCCGGCTGAGAATGAAATCTGTTTCAGTTAAACCTTCCTTCCAACATGATTGAAACAGACTGTTTTGTGATTTCACTGTAGAATTCTTATTTATTCTTACATATTGCACTTTTAATGTTTTATTTTCCTAGATTAGTTTTAGATTTTTAATATTTATTTGATTTCTCATCAGAACTCCAGTTTTGGTTCAGCCAACATTAAACAGTTAAATAAGGTTCTGCCACTGAGAACATGTGCAGCATCAGTTAGAATCTGTTCTTCTCCTTTATTGTTGCGTTGGTTGAACCTTCTAGATCATCTGTCCAGAGTTGGTCGACGCATCAGTGTTACTCTGATGAGCTGTTCGGTGTAAAGAAAAGATTCTGTAATACATTCACGTGAAGCTTAAGTTATGTCTAACTTTAAATTCCCATATACCTTAGAGTCTAGAAACCCAGAAACATAGACCCACGATGACCCGACTCTGAATACCGATGCATCGTACGTCCTCACCGGCCGTTGGATTTAATCTTTACAATGAATTCAGGTGATATTCTTGTACCAAAACACCGGCGCAGTATGAAGAGGCAGAGCGTGACGGCCCTGCCTCCCACATGCCTCCATCTAAAAGGCTAGGTTATGCTGAGTTATCTCTGTAGTTATGCTGCTATAGGCTTAGACTGCTGGAGGACATACTGACCACTTTCCACACTCTGCTACTCTCTTCTACCACCACTCTCTAATTGCATTATTTCCTGTTATTTCAGCTGTTAACTTTATTTTCTCTCTAAGTGTTTTTCTCCCCAGAAGAAGCTACACTGGCGTTCTGCTGAGCTGTGGTGGCCTCATGGAGGGGGCCATCGGCTGGCACACTGCTGCCAACCACCTAACATTCTCCCTCTCCTGATATTACATCTCACTTTCTTTAACATAGAATGTGCTACTATTAGTTCACCTATTGAATTAATTATAGATTCACTCAGATAAAGACAATAAAGTTTCTCTTACTCTTACTAAATAGAACTTCTACTAAGAAATCAGTGTAGCCATAGAAACACTACTTGATATATGTGGTGTGTGTGTGTGTGTGTGTGTGTGTGTGTGTGTGGGTGTGGGGTGTGTGTGTCTGCTCTGTCTTCTCAACCCCCAGTGAGCCGTAGTGGATGGCTGCTCATACTGAGCCAGGATCCTCTGGAGGTTTCTTCCTGTTAAAAGGGAGTTTTCCTTCCCACTGTCGCTAAATGCTTGCTTAGTATGAGGATTGTACCAACACAATGACACTAGTCAGTGTCTTGATGCAATCTGCTGGGTCCCTTATATAGGAAACTTTTTTACTGATTGGCTTAATGAACTGAACTGTATTGAAATGTTTACTTTGTGAAGTGCCTTGAGACGACTCTTGTCGTGATTTGGCGCTATATAAATAAACTGAATTGAATTGAATCACTACAAGCTCTTTGTGTTTGTTTTGCTGTATGAGACCTAGCTAAAATAAAGAGTCAGTTCAAAGCCCTGAAACATGCATGAGGCATAGAGAGAGAGAGGGCCTCAAGGGTAAAAACACTTCAAAACTAACGGTAAAGAAACACATTTAGGAGAAAAACCTGAAAAAGGTTCTGATGGGGCACGAGTTGTATGGAGAAGTCAAAAACACACATTTAAAAAAGAAAAACACATTCAAGCCAGAAAACTGAACAAAGATGTTTAAAAAAGGAAGAAAAAGAGTTGAAGACTATGAAGATGTAGACAAAGTCAAAGATAATTAAAAAAATACCTTGCACTGAACAAAACAAAAAAGGAAGAGAGGAAAATTTGCTGAGAGAAAACAGTAACACAAACACCTGAGGCTGTCAGACCTGTTATTAATGATAACAGAGATCAACTAAAGAAAATAATTTCAAAATAAAACAAGACCCAAACGTCTAAAACCATCAGAACCAGAGTTTCTGGTATTGTAACCGAGCTAGACAACAACCCACGAGGCAGGTGTTTTACCTTTTAATGGTGCGAAGCAGCGTGGATCTGGCCTCGTTGTGGAAGGTGATGATGATGGAAGTGGGAGGAAGATCAGAGTCGTAGTGAAGAGTGGTGCACCTGCCAGAGGAAAGAATTATTAACATGAAATCTGATTTATTGATCCGGACAGAAGCAGCAAGAGCAAAAGTTTGATGTAAGATCCGGGATTAATTCATCTGAAATCAGATGAGATGGATAGATAAAAAACACACTCTCTCACTCGGAAATGTTCAATATCAGAGAAAGTAGAAAAAAATATTAAATAAAAAAAATAAATAAAAAATTTATCGTTGTTGAAAGCTCTGACTCTAATCGATATAATTTTTCCCACGTCAATAAATATGGTAATAAAAATGAAAAGATGTGTGTAGGTTGGCACATGACGAGTCACATGACGTGACTCAACGTAATACATGTGACAGCCCCATCTAGTGGACACCTTTGTTTTCGCGCATACATGTAGTTATCGTCCATTTATTGTTATCGACAATGATATCATATATATCGCTAGATGCCTTAACTGGGAGTCGACAGCGTCCCTACATGGCGGCCATCTTACTTCGGAGAGCTTATGTTCCGTTCTCAATGGTAGCAGATGGAAGGTGAGTGAACAACTTAAACAAAAACACACTTAACTCGATGAAATATTAACGGATTTACAAGCGAGTTGCATTATTACAAACCTTATAACACATAGGCTTGATAGGACATACTTGCACATTTTTAAATTAACGGGCCAACTCCGTCATATTTCACAGCCACATCTCTGGCGTTTATAACAAACCAAACCGTTTGAAAATTGGTTGAAAATTGAGCAAGTTAGAGTTGTTTAAATAGTACATTCACCATTGACACCAATGTTACAAAAGGGGGCAGCTGTCTGAAGTAAGATGGCCGCCGCGTTAGGGACGTTCGTCCAATTGACGAACAGCGCGGGTAAGGCATCTAGTGATGTATATGATATCTATGGTTATTGAAGTGAACTCCTCAATATACCGTGATTTTGATCTTAGGCCATATCGCCCAGCCCTATTTCCAAGGTTTAATATCTGAATGATCATCTCCAGACAGAAGTTAAAGGGTTTAACACCTAAACAGTCTGATGGTAGAAACTACTGTTTAATCTAGATTACCGGAAACGTCTGCCGGACGGTAGACGGTGAACCGTGATGGCGACAGCCGTACGACTAGGGTACCGTAGATGTCTTCGATGGGCCCAAGTCTTTTCCCTACGGTGAGAGCTGAGTGAGCCGTGATGATAGAAGGTAACGGTGGTTAGAGATAGAGCTGGGTATTGATTCAAAATTTAAGAATCGATTCGATTCCAATTCTCAAGGGTTAGAATAGATTATCACAATCCAATTCAATCTGTTCCCGTTCGATATTGATATGGGTCAGTGCTAGTGTTGTCAAAAGAACCGGTTCTTCGGTACCAACCCGGTACTACAAAAATGTAAACGTCACGGTACCAAGATTTCGTTGGTACCGGTAGTACCGAGGACCCGTCTAAAACCCGGATCCTTGATGCGCATGATTCGCGCATTTACTGGGCGCGTGCAGTCGCTTCTAAAGCAACACCGCAGAACGCAGAGTGACTGCGAGCGGTGGACCAGCTGATGTGGTAAATAAAGTTCATTCACGGAGATCTCCCCGCCCCGCTGTCACGGAGACCCCCCTCCCCCCCCACTGTCACGGAGACCGACAGGAGAGACGCTTCGCTCCAGCAGCACCTCCCGGTCTCATGCTTTCTTGTATTTTTAATTCCAAAACTTGACAGGATGTCCAGACAGACCCCTGAATCCCTCTGTCAGCGCTTGTCATCAGGAACGTCCTGACGACGCTCACCTCCGCTGATCAGTGACGTAGGAGGTGGATTTAATGCGACTTGACCTTTCAGACTCGCTTTCAAAAATTCGCATATGTGTCAGAATCAGTACTACATAGTGTGGTGTGAATACACCATCATCTTTATTAACTATTTAAATCTCCTATACGGTTAATTAGGGTAACAAACAAACAAACAGGATGACATAAAGGCGCCGACTGCTCACAGACCGGAGTTTTTCTTTTTGTAATGATTGTAATGTGTATCCAAAAGATGAACAGCAATGGTACCGGTACCGAATACTGAAAATTTGGTACCGTGACAACACTAGTCAGTGCTATTAAAAAGTTCTTTTTTTTTTTTGAGCAGTTACCTTAACTATATGCCCGTAATTCAATGATGCAGCACTGGGTGAGTTAGGGCCGTGATATACTTGCTGTTTAACCTCGCGTTGGCGCAGGCAGCAGGCTGCGTCTTTGTTCATATACTTGCTGCTACACAGCGCTGCACTGCATGTAGTACTGCAGTGTCCCACTAGGGGGCAGACGAAAGTACTCAGACTGGATAGAGAGCCAGGGCAACCAAAACATACATGGCGTCAATAAAAGGAATCAGTAACTGGTTAATTTTGAGATTACGGCAGAAACAAAGACAGCAGCGGTATCGTAGATGGTGTGAAAGACCTCTAACCCAGAGACGGAGTCACCATGGTGAGTGTGTCTCGCTCGTTTTGTCAACTCCACCTACTGGTTGCTCGTATATTACAGCGTTTGGGCGCGTTGTGTTGCGCTAAATTTGAGGGACGCGCACAAACGACGCTTCAAATCAACGCAAGCTACGCGTGGCAGCCATTTTAAACACGTGTACGCTAGGGATGGAGAGATTCACCGATCTGAGCCGGTGGTTCGTTCATGACGTTAGCGATGCGACTACACCGGTAGCTTCAGTGCGCACCGGTTATAACTGACGGCTGTATCGCAATGTATCTTCCCGTACGTGCCTCTCATCGGTTAAAACCATGGTTACATCGATTACTTCATTGTTTTCCTGCTATGTCCTCGTTTTTTGAGGCGCATTGAACGCACCGTCCTTCTCTTTTAGCGGAGGCCAGGTGGTGCGCAGCCGCAGTTAGAAAAACCATTGTGGGACAATATTAACCGACGTACGTGCTTCTTGTCTTGTCAAAATAAAACTTTCTAAAGTCCGTGTGACCGGTTTCTGCAGCAGCGTATTCTTCCGAGCATTCTTTTTGATCTACACAACTAAAGCTTTGTGTGAGGTAATTTAAGATAATTCCTTATTATTGTAACATTTGTGCAGAACTAAACGACAGACAGAATGACAGTATTTCAAGTATTGTAGCAATAATGTTATGTATAATATGTAAAATATCACTGATGATGTGCATTGTCTTTTAATGTTGAATTTATTGATTAATCAAAAACAATAGAGGATCAAATACATCCTTCACAGAGGAGAGGGAAAATCATTTTGATATTTAAAAATCAGATGTGGGCTGGAAAATCTTTTTAATGTGTTGAATCGTTTAAAATAGCACCATGAAATGTATCGAATCGAAAATCGTTTTCAAATCATTAAAGAATCGTCAGCAGGGATGAATCGTATCGAATCGTATCGCCAGAGGGTTTCACCGTATCGTTAATGTATCGTATCGCCAGTAGCGTATCGAGATACGTATCGAATCTGCCTCAGTGGTGGAAATTCACATCCCTAGTGTACGCGTCGCTAAACAGCTGGTATATCACGGCCCTTACAGTTCACCGGGGGAAACTGTATCAACCCTTTCAGACATAAACCTTAAAATGGTCATCTGGACTTTTCCTTCCTATTTTAGCTGTAAAAACGGCAAACTATGTTAAATAATTAAATCGATTTTTGTACTTATGAATCAATTCAATTAGATTCTTGGAATTTTTATAAGAATCGATTCAGAATCGATTTTTGGATTTTATCAACACAGCACCAGTTACAGAGTTGTGAAAACTACGAATGAACATGAAATGATTTCAGAAATAAACGTTAAATATGATTCATAAACATTAGAAACCAGAAAACCGGTCGTTATTTTTGGTTAAAGGTTCACAGAAACGGAGCAGTTTGAGATGAATTTTACATCAATTCATATCGATTTATTTTACTGGATCACTTACGCGCACACACACACACACACACACACACACACACACACACACACACACACGCACACGCACACACACAGTTAATAGGCAGTCAGAGCAAACCTGATGTAAATGAATTATAAATGATCCCCGAGACGCTCATTAAAAACACCACATAACTGTGTGTGTGTGTGTGTGTGTGTGTGTGTTCACTAGGTCAGCAGCCTTTTCTTCTCTAAGCCCCCCCCCCCCCACACACACACACCGTATAATGAGGCGACTGGCCTTTACCTATCAGATTGATGGATTGGTGACATTTTCAAACAGAAGCCGTCTGCTCGCTCTCATGGCTTCATGTTTCTTTAAAAGACTCACCTTTCTCTCACGCCTGCATAACAAGCCAACCTGACAGGATTTTAGCTGCTTATTTGATCCATTTCTGTCAAATATTCTTTTACTTTACCTACAAAAGTCCAGAATTTGGAATATTTAATCAGAAACAAAGTAATGAAGCAGCTGAGTGTGGTTCCTGCATCAGCCCCAGAGGTATGATGACATCACAAACTGTGCTCCGATCTTCACACCAACATGAAAACTCAGCTTTTATCCAAAGACCTGAAGCATGAAAATAATCCAGATTTATCTCAAATCAAACACAGAAGCTCGGCTCTAAACTGGATCAACTCTCAACCCAAAAAGATAAGAAATTTAATTCCAACAGAAAGATTTAAGATGATTTTGTTCTGAGGCGAGATGATGGATATCTATACAAGATAAAGGGTTAAAGCTCCAAACATTCATAAAGTTTGGTTCCTAAATATTGACTTTGGATCATTTAGTGAAATGATCTCTTAATAAAAGCGTTCCCGTTGGAAGTCTCAGAAACACCAACGTGCCCTTGAGCCAAACACTGGAGAACGGCAGCAGCTGAACTTGTAATTTGTTGTATTAACGGGTGGAAAGGCAGCGTCAGCCGGCGCCCACGAGAACCCAGCTGTGAAATCAAACCATCAGCACCTCATTAACTCAAAATCTGATTTCTTCTTTAGTTTGCAGGCGAAATGATTAAGCGAGGAAACAATCAAACTAAACGGATTACAGAAGTTTTAGAAGCAAGAGCCACATTCAGGGTTGTGTTTTTGATGTTTTAATCACTTTTGGATGATTTCTTTACCATTTAATTTTCTTTATGAGCCATAAAACACCCTGAGATCAGATGAGGAGACTAATTAAAGGATTTATCGTTTCACAAACTAAATCCTTAAAACTGAGGTGTGAAGGCCTTTTTTAGTGGTTAGAAACTGAATTATTCATGGTTCACATTTATAGCTGATCACATGTAGGCTGAATTTTAATAATTTAAAGCAGTTCCACCTACATATCTGCTAAGTTACAAACTAAAACCCTGTTGGCTGTTATTCTCTTTGTTCCCTGAACCTTCGAGGTCCTGGATTAGGTCCTTACAGAGTCACCCTCAGCATATTTAAGATTAGGGGTGTCAAATTATTAGATTAATTGAGATTAATTAATCACAGCCACATTTAGTGCACTATTTTTTTAATCGCATTAATCTCATTTTAATCTATAACTTTACTGGGACTTTTCTAGCCTACCTGTTGGGATTTTGTATTTAATTTTTTTATTGATTTTATTTAATTATTTTTATATTTAACTATCATGCCATTGCACATGTCAGAAGTGAGAGGGTGAATGCTTAATGCTTTATTTTGTGATAAACTGTCAGTTTTTATATGCTAACTTACAGCACTGTAATCTACAGGTCTATTTGAATTTTAGCAGGGGTGGGACTCGATTAAAAAATTAATCTAATTAATTAGAGGCTTTGTAATTAATTAATCTTGATTAATCACATGAGAATAGGGCGACTGCCAATAGTTGAGGCTTTTGTTTCAGCAGCGGGGAGAGGGGGGTAACCATTTACTTGTTGGATCAGGTGAGATGTTGATTTTAAGTTTGAAGCTAGTATAAGCATCTGGAACACATTTTTATGTTTTATATCAATGTTTTAGAAACAAGTTCTGTGATCACTATTTGCATTGCTCAAAAAAGCGTTCCTTGATGTGTTAACTCAGATTATTCTACATGGACCTGATGTTTGATTTTTAATTTCTAATTATTCCAGACTGACAAAAGAGCACAGTATTATTCCGCCTTGGTGATGTAAAAGGAAAGTTTAGAAGTCTGTTAAACAATAAATGACTTTATAAAGCCAGTTTTTTTGTTATATATTAATCTTTTAGTCTGCCACAATAATGTCATGAATTTAAATAAAAATACTTCAAAATGAGGGATTTTCTCAGCCATTTGTAGGTGAGATTAAAAAAAGATTAATTAGATTAATTAATTACAGGTCATGATTAATTAATCTAAAAAAAATTAAATCTCATGGCAGCACTATTTAGGATGTTTTTCTGTTCCAACAAACCTGATTTTAATCAGCAGATGAATAACAGGCTTCAGCAGAGCTTGATGCTGCTGAACAGGTGATTTCATTATTTAATCAGGTGTGTTGAAGAGAAACAACTAGAACATGCTGAATGGTGGCCCTCGGAGAGATGGGGACCGCTAGTTTAGAGAAAACAGTTTAAACGTGTTGTTTTATTACCGTTTTTATGTTTATCACTGAGTTTAAAACACGTTTGCTGCCATCTTGGCCAGGGCAAGAAAATTTTATCATCAATGTGGGTGTTCAGTCCACATCGTAACTTCTGTTCCTAAAATGCACCGAGACAGGATGTCACGGTGTTGCTTTAAAACGAAGCTTTGTCATGGGGAAAGTGAGACATGTTTCAGTGAGGAACATCCGGTATATTTCAAAATAAAATCTATGCGTATGTCGTATGATAGTACACGTTATTTTTACAAGTGTATTTTTAAACATATTATGTCACATTTCTACTCATTTGGTGCTCTTTTGGGAGCAGATACCCGGAGACATTTGGCACATGAACTTCAGTCAGTGGCCGTCCGTCTGGACACCGTACGGAAACCGGACCACCTCCGGACTTTGGTAAGAAACAGGCTTTAGAGATTTAGAGATTTATGTTTATTTTTTGTTCAACTACTACTACAAATGATATTGTTATAATTTCAGATCTTCGGAAAGCTCGTTTCATAGCTTAAAGGTCTCCTTCACTATTTTTTTTACATCTAGAGTGACCAAATGCCTTCCGAGTCATTTCTGTGGGGGAAAAAGCTCTGGCGCACCTGAAGTTTGTGGCTGGGGGGGCGCTAAACGACAGAACTATGAGTCTTATTCATTAATTTTCACAATATGCAAACATCTCACCTCTGATTGGCTAACAGCGGCATGACTCTTCCGCTGCCTTCGTTCACTCTTTCTTGGGTAAAAAATGTAATGATTTTTCTCCACAAATAACACAAACCTGAACGTGTTCCGCCATGTTGTGGAGCTGCTAACGGTTAGCTTCTACTAGCAGAGACGAGCACTGCTCTCCCTTCTGTGGGTGGTGCCAAGCTAAGGTGGGCGGGACCATGAATACTAATTTTCCCCATGAGGCAGAAGAGACCGTCTGTTTCCTCTCTGTGGACGATGTTGGAGAAAATGTTTACGTTCAGCATGCGTATGAAACTCAGAGTGAGTACATATGAAGGAACAAGTGTTACACGGTTTCTATGGAAACCAGAGCTTTAAAAGAAAAAGCTCCTGAAGCAGTCGACCTTCAGGATCTTCTCAACTGCTCTGAACAAAGTTGCAGGGATGAGGATGAAAACCCGAGGAGTAATGGTTTCCTGCTAGCTGTGTGAGGTCACAGATCGTCATAGATCACACTGCTTGGAAAAAAACGATTAAAAAATGTAAACATGACATAAGTGAGATGGGTTATAAAGAAACTGGGAACAAAATAAAGAATAAAGAAGATCTAAAACTAAAAACAAACTCCATCTCAGAGTAGCTTCTGATCTCATTTGTACCAAATAATCTGCTTAGTTCCATCTTCCTTATGCCGTTTTGCAGCCCGTCCTTTTCTCTGCACGAGCATAAGAAATATGCAGCACATATATTTGTCATATCATATCCCATCATGCCCCTCGCTGCATCCTCCATCCCCCTATCTCCTTGTCTTCATCTATTTTTTCTCCCTGTAGTTGATTTATTCAGCAGCTCAACCAGAGAGCAACGATAAGGAGGAAGAGATGAGCTGCTTCTCTTTGAGTGTGAGTGTGTGTGTGTGTGTGTGTGTGTGTGGCAGAGAGAACGTGAAGGAGGACGAACGAGGCTCAGAGACGTGGTGACAGACAGGCAGAGAGACAGATGGACAGACAGACAGGCAGAGATGTACAGATAAAAGTTGTGCTGACAGATGACTGATGTTGGAGTTGATAAGAACAAGCTTCCTTATTCCCTGTGTGTGTGTGTGTGTGTGTGTGTGTGTGTGTGTGTGTGTGTGTGTGTGTGTGTGTGTGTGTGTGTGTGTGTGTGTAACATGTGACTAGACGACCTCAGTGAGACCAAAAATAGAGGTAAATGTCAGTAAGGGTGGGAATAAAAAAGGAAAATCACAGATGAACATTAGAGTGGAGATAGACGTGTAAATAAATAAATAATTAAAAACAGAAAAAAACGATAAATTTACCACAAAAACAAACAGGAAGATGAACGGTTTATGTTATTGGAGGATAGAATAGAATAGACTTTATTGATCCCACAGTGGGGAAATTCACTTGTCACAGCAGCACCATCACTCAAAAGGTAATTAGAAGAATTAATTAAGTAATTAACCTTTTAAATTCTACATCAAGGAACAAAATGATAGAAACTTCTATTTTTTGCATTTTCTTCTTCATATGGGTCAATAAGGGTTAAATTAAGATAAACATAACAGTTATATATAAGATAATAAAGTTCAGTCAGGAGCACGGTGCTCAGGTGTTCAGCTGCAGGTCTTCTTCACCTCTCACACCTGTTCAGCAGGTCATGGAGCTCTGCACCTGCTGATTAAATCAGGTGTGCTGAAGCAGAGGAGCCGGTGGGCCTGGAGGACCAGGGCTTTAAACAAGATGGCTCCAACATCTGGGCTGATGTTAGAACCACCATGAAGATCCCTCAGATCCACCAGACCAGGGACGTGTGATGCATCAGCATCGACGTCGATATCAGCCGATGTTAAACATTTCAAACGTTCGTATCGGTCATGTAAATAAAGTAAAATGAATTAAAACTCTAATAAAGAAGTGGGTTGTGTCTCTAATGCAGAACATCTCACATCTGGTGGAAAAAAGCATCAAGAGGTAAAAATTAAATATGGAAAGAAGAAAGAAGCAATAAGTGTATCAGGTAAAAACAGGAAGTGATTTAAAATGAAAGAAGATTTTTAGAGATTTGAAGAAATGATGCTGGTATGAGTCTGCAGAGTTCAGCTGAAGGTCAGATAAACAGATGAAAGGAGGGGTCAAAGCCTCTCACACACACACACACACACACACACACACACACACACACACACACACACACACACACACACACACACACACACACACACACACACACACACACACACCCACACACACACACCCACACCGTTTCTCTCTGCAGGCTGGGGCAGCCGACCTGTCAAAGTGTGTGTTTGTGCTGAAAAATACTAATGGCCACTGATGTAGCCCTGAGATACTGTCAGACGGGCACACACACTCACTCACACACACACACACACACACACACACACACACACACACACACCCTACCTGCATCCTCTGATTAACACCTCTAACACATTGTCTCTTCGTCCTTCACTTGTTCTGCCTCTCAGCCTGTTTCTGTTTTTGCAGGATTTTCTCCTCTTCTGACCCCCCAATGCACGCACACACACACACACACACACACACACACACACACACACACACACACACAACCGTCCTGTCTCTGCGATTCTTTTTTTTACTCCAGCTGTCATCATCCCTTCCTAAAAAGTCACAGCCTTCCAGCAGCCAAACACTAACTTAGCTGCATTATTTCTGTCGAGTTGCACCATAACAGGATCTGAGGCGTGACTCGCAGCAACACACACCGTCTATCATGACTCAGCAGTTCCAGCAGTAATTATGATATCTAAAACACCTGCCTGAGACAAGTGGCGCTGCAGGATTTCTCTTTGTTCACCAACAGAAACGTCTAAATGTGCACGTCTCCTCAGCTAAGACACGGGCCGCGTTCCATTTAGGTTCAGACCTTCTCCTGCACACCTTCATGATGAATAGGATGAAGCAAGAAGGGAAAAAAAAAATCTAATTCTACTAAAAAGTTTCTTGGAGGCACACGACTTATACAAACGGATTTATTTTATCTCCTTATGATAAAACAAACATTTTTAAGAACTTCCTGTTCTTAAAACGGATACAGAATCAGATCTACTGATGACCTCCTTTGACCCTAAAGAGGGCGTCGGCTTCTTGTTTGACTCTATGTTATCCATGTAGACTGTAAACTTTGTAAGTTTTTGGTTATTTATTTTATAAATAAAAATCAGATTTTTTTTATTTTAAACCAGGAGCACCTGTAATATCAAGGGGAAATAAAAACTGTTTGGGCTTCAGGAGAAACGTCTCACAGCAAAAATCATCAACTATAAAATGATTCCTTCTATATGGAAACCAAATGAATGCATTAAATCTCCTCTGAGTAAATACGGGTGACATGGAGCAGGAATAAACATCCATCCGAGCCAGAAACTAGGACAAAAATAAAAATATTTCTCTCGTTTCAGATGACTGATGACTCAACCTGCTCTTCACCAGGAAGTTCAGAATCTCACATTTTAGTTTCTAATTAAAGCTGCAACCTTCTTCATAAATATGGTATTTACTTTCCATCAATGTCTTCAATTAGTTTATTAAAGGTGCATTATGTAAGAATGAAGACTGACATCCTGTGGTCAAATTTGGGTACTGCAGCCTGTTTTCTAAACACAGACTCGTTCTCTCTTCTGTTCCATCAGTTTCGTGGCCGTCGCCCGGTACGCCTCAGCACCAGAAGATTCTAGATGATGACGAGTTATACACAATAAGTTGATAAGTGAATAAATACATTTTGTACTGTAAAATTGAGTTGTTGAAAAGTAGCTTGAAATATTTTTTAGAGCTGACCGTCTAATTCACCGTTAGCATTGTTAGCTCAACGTTAGCCTGTATTAGAGCAAAACAAAAAGATGCCGTGGCTTCTTAGGGGTACAAGAAATAACTTCTGGGTCACTCCTTTTTACTGGTTTCGGTTCTTTAAACAACTCTGTAGTTTTGAGCCTGCTGTTGTCGAATTACAAATGCCGACGCTGCAGCGTTAGCTCGCACAGACTTGAGCTTGGTTAATGCTTGACGCGTCCCTGAGGTCCGCAAGGCTCCGCGTGGCCAAATTATGTAATTTTAGCAACCATGCTCCTCCGCGTGTCCTCCGCGTGGCCAAGGCCGTATCTACCATTGAGGACACCGAGGTCCGGACCTCGGTATTTTTCTGCAGAATATTAAAAAAAAAAAAAAAAAAGATCTCAAACAGCCCATGACGGGGGAGGCAACAACGCGAGGCAGCCGAACTTAATGTTTATGATCATAGCCGCTGGAACATATTTTCAGCGGGGGGTGCTGAAAGAAAAGCTCAGCTGCGCTCACCTGCAGCCTACGTGTAGCATAGGCATTGATATGAGTCTCATTATTAGAAAGAAGACAGCCTCCACCAGTCTTGAAGCGCTGCTTAAAAACCTATGTCTCCTCTCTGCAGTTGACCAATGAAAACACACCTTTGGGACGCCGCTGCAGCAAGATTCCGCCTCTCTGAGTTTCCGATTCAATTTATGTTTAAAATGCAGATTATAAACTACACACCAGTTTTTATTTTTGTTAATAGCCCAAATAAAACCGGAGTTATACTAAAATAATTAAACTAAGAATGGGTTCAGTAGCGTTTTGTTGCTGAGGGAGAGGATGGCTGCTGCGTGATCTGACAGCAGGTGTCAAAAGGGCTGATGCGCGTTACGGAGCGGAGAAAACACTGAGACAGACATTGAAGGCAAAACTTTAGATATTAGAGCGATCTGTGACAGATAGGTAGTTACTTCTCTGTAGTTTAGTGTTTTTTTATGTATAAAGGAGGATGAGAAGGATGGATGTCCAGCAGTTCAGATCAGCTTCAAAACTCCGTCACAAGCTCAGGGCCGTTTCTAGGCTTTTGGGGACCAAGGCAAAATAGACTTGAGCCCCCCCACTCGCCCACCCCCACCACACACACACACACACACACACACACACACACACACACACACACAAACACATTCGCCCGCCCCGCAGAGCTTGCAGAAAAAAAAGTTTTAACACGTAACACGTGGGTTCATTTAGTAGTCTGTACTACCTTTCCCCTGTATTTGTCTATAACAAACCAGTACAGCAAGCCATTTTAACATTAAATCTAACACCTCTTTTTTATTCCCATGTTACATAGCAACAATATAATTTATCCTTGTCCAAATGATATCCTTACCAGTCAATTTTGAAAATACAGATATGAACAAGTAGAAATGATGTTTAAGTGTATATTCATAACAAATGCACTAGTAGGAATTTAGCATCTCATTTCATGAAGGTGTGTCCATCTTTCAGTGTTAAATAAACATGTTAACCTTGACCAGGTGTCAACAGTTAAACCTTTTTTGTCTTTTTACAGAAACTAAAAACAGGCTATTAGGCAAATCTAATTAAGGGTATTTTAAAAGTTGTAAACTGTAATTTAAAAATTACAGAGATTACTTTGATTTTACTAATGAATTTTTCTAAGCAGAATCTCTGAAAAGCAGCAATAAATATCCTCAGGAGTTTAAAACCTTTATAAAACGTACTCATGCATGTTATCAATACTTTATAAAATGTGTTTGTGATTTATATCTGTTCATACAGATGTGAAAGCAATTCATGTAAAGTAATCATGAAACCGTGATTATTTCTCAGACTATAATCGTACCACCAACATTTATAATTTACCAGCTAAACATTTTCATCTATTCTCTCTCTCTCTCTCTCTCTCTCTCTCTCTCTCTCTCTCTCTCTCTCTCTCTCTCTCTCTCTCTCTCTCTCTCACACACACACACACACACAAGAACATCATATACACATACAAGTAACTTTATTTTTAAATAAGTAATGTAAGTGGAAATCAGTTTTGGTCTTTTCTTTGTAACTAATGTGCGCCATAGCGGAAGTTGGACCTCGGTAATTTTGAAACTCTGGATACGGCCTTGCGCGTGGCCCAAAGTTTCCGCACCGCGCACCTAGGAAATTTTCTAACTACGCGGACAGTCCAGCGTGGAAAAACATGGTGGACTGCAAGAGCTCGTAGTTGCGGAGGTTTGTAACTACAAACATCGCTATGATTCGGCCCATAAAGACCACCATGATCAAAACATTGGTAATAATTCGTGGAGAGAAATTGCTGTCACAATCGGAAAAGACGAAGAAGCAGAAAAAAAAAGTAAAACAGTGATTTCTACTTCTACTATGGTGTAGTGTTGGATGCATGCCGTAGAGCCCCATGCCGCCCCCTACAGTCTGGGAGAATATTGGCTCACAGTGGAGAAAAGCTGCAGAAGGTAAGGAACCATAAATGCTGCAAAAACTGCATTCCATCCGCACGTCTCATTTCCGCGCGGAATGTACATGTGTCAAGCATAAACCAAGCTTCAGCCACCCTCGGCCTCACAGATCAAAAACTACGTCCTTTTCAGCCTTTTTGAAAGGAGAAAAACAAACCACCGCCCCAGCTGGCTGAGAAATCTGTTTCAGTTTAATCTTCCTTCCAACATGATTGAGAATTTAGGCTGTTTTGTAATTAATTCTTACTTATTGCACCTTTAAGCTAAAAATGTTTTTTTGGTTTGGTCATTTAGCTTCAAAAACTCACCCTGAATTAAAAAATATTTAGACTTCCATATGCATATAAAACAACTTTATACCTTAAATTTAAATTCCTCCTTCAATTTCATGCTAATTTCACTGTGATGCAGCCATCTCAAACATCCTGACGCGTTTCCATCACCCAACTTGGGTTTGGACCCAGAACTCAGCTGCAAACTTGATTCTTTGAATATTGGACTTTGAAAACTCCACATGGAGGAAATGACTTATTCATGAGCTTCCACTTGACACAACAACTCTGAGCTGGACTGGACCCAGTAAGCTAAAAGAACCCATCAAGTGTTCCTGTGTGCACGGTACCAACAGCTCCGCAGCCACAAACTTCACAGAGGAAATGGGAAAAGTTGGAAAACCGGATGCAAATGCATCAGACTGAAGAGCGGCTCGTTGTTATGCACTAAAAAAATCAGGTGTTTTTCTAAAGAATAAACGGATGCGTCTGATTCTTCTTTCTACTTGGGCTGTAGAATATGGATCAGTGTCAGTTTTAATCCCAGTGAAGCAGCAGCAAACCTGCTGAAGGCAGATATTGTTTAAGCCTTTCACCTCTGGCCTCTTATTCAGGTGTTCACAGAGGAGATGATGGCCCAGTTTTGGATGGTCAGACAAAATCCATTTCCATATTTATATCATCAGACACACATAGGCGAGTGTGGTGGTGGGGGGGCTTTTATTCTCCTAAAGGAGGAACAGTGAGGGACAGTTGATAATGCCTCATTTCTTCTGTTACTGGAAAATTCCATTAGGAAAATTTCCGAGTCAATGACTCCAGTGAATGAATAGTTTAAATGAATAGTTTCTGCGGATTCGACTGTTTTAATTGAAGCAGGTTAAATCCCTGAAAAGCTTCGAGGGCTTTAAGAACGCCGCAAATGGAGAAAGGATGAAGGGAAACGGAAGAAAAACAGGAAAAACGGGGAAAAACGTCTCTAATTTATACTTTTATAACATTTCAGAGTTATTCACAGCATTGAATAAAACCAGAGCAAAGTGGACGTAATGGTTCAGTTGGAAAATAAACTAAAGCCATAAAAGAGGGTAAATCAGATGTCTGAGCGGCAGTGAATGCAACACCAAACATCCGGACTTCTTCACACCTGCAGAGTTTGTGGAACTAAAGAACTAAACTAAACCGTACCGAGACGCGTAGGAGGAGGTGGTCTCAGGGACGTGATCGACCACGCGGGCGCTGCTACAGACAAACACCCTGTAGCAGGTTAGTGTTGCATTCTGGGATGAAGGAAGGGACACAAACCTCAAAATGAAGTGAAGGCTCACCTGGACGGTCTGGTTCCTGTCTGATATTTGGGGAGATGACCACATTTATCAGCTCTAATGAAAGAAAATGTTTAAAGTTAAGAAGCAACTAAAAGTGTGCAGTGGTTGAGGAACTGGGTATATAGGCTTCGTCTAGGAGGTCAGATCCGTCACACACCCAACTAAATGTGGTAACATGATGACCTCTGCAGCATTATTAAAACTGGAAACTAATCACTTGTTAGTTAAAAGCTGCAGACATGTATAATGCATTAGTGCTAATCACTAGGGCTGTAACAATATTGGCCTGTTGGATCAGGTGAGATGTCGATTTAACGTTTAAAGCTAGTATGAGGACGCTAACAGACGTTATGATGAAAAAGAAGCTTCTGGAGGACATTTTTAGTGTTTTCGGCTATAAAATATGTTGGATTATGAACGTAAGACTTGTTGTGGACCAACTATTCCACTGGAGTACTTTAATTAGACCCTTGTGGATGAAAAAGATCATTTTTGTTTGAGATGGCTCCGTTCTGTCAACGATGCTTTGAACAGGGAATTAGAGATCATTATGAACCTCTGAGTGGTTTGACAAGCGTTTACTGTGTTATGGTTGAATACGGTATCCTCGATTGCCGTACATCATTAGAATCACAACAATCCTAGCTTTATGTATAATATCTACATACACGTAGAACGAGTGTTGCAAAAAAGATGCCGATTTGACGTGGAAGTTTGTATCGTCCCATCTGCAAGGCAAATTTGGACGCGTAAAAAACATCACTTGTAAAAAAAACGATAGGTGCCCATCACCCACCTTAGTGCTACGGTTGTCTTTAGGGCAGTTTTAACGGCTTTCTACTTGTAAAATTCACTTTTAGCCAAAACAACAATACAAGACTTTATCTTCCCATGACTCTTTTCACCGTGGCGTCCCCGTGGGTCACGGTCAGACTGCTACTTCATTATAAAACCAACCGTTTCAGTTCCCGTTGATAAAATCTAGACATTAAATAATTCCAAGCAGAGCGTTTAGGAGCCGTCTGACTCCGGTCGAGTGTAAAACAAAGAACACTTCACTGCTTGTAGGACTTGACCTGATACACAACCCGGCTGTCACCTAAACACAACGTTCGTTCCACGGAAAATCAATTTAGTTCAAGACACAATCTGTGTTTCTGTCCCGGCGACACGCCAGCGCTGATGCTGCTAACTGCTGCTAACTCCGGACATGACAACAAATCACTGCGTTTCTCTAGCTTTTGTCTCAGGTTTATTTATTGTCCACTTGCATAAAAAGCCAAACGAGATGCGAACCCGCTGGGTGTTGGGGCTTTAATATCAGGCGCGTCGTTGGCAGTGATGAAACTGGAGTTATCAGCCGTCAGATTTTCAGTTTGATCTGATATCAGAACCTTCGGCATTAAAATTCCCTCTCATCTGTGTGAAACTGGGCCAAGTAAACACTCTGATCCCATCCGTTTACTCAGAATTCCCCAAAAGACGCCGCGCGAGTCTCCTTCCAAGAAATGATCACCATTTGATTTTGTTTAATTACTGATTACCTAAAACGAATGAAGACTATTAGCGTGCCATCCTTCTGAGGGCTTCCGTGACTCTTTGAAAATCTGCCATCTGAGGACTAAATTTAGAGGAAGAGGAGGCGAAGTTGTCACACTCGCTGGCGAGAATTTATAGGCCTAACAGCTAACTTTAACACCTACATGGTGGGAGAACGCTGGTGAATATGGTTTCCATAACAGGATGAGACTCGGGCCAAAAATACAAAAACAAGAGAAGATGCAAGCAGCAGGTGAGAACTGGTTTCTCCGAGTGGGAAGCATTAAAGGAAAGGGGAGGACGTCTTTAAAAACAGGATTATTTTAACAACCGTGCTCCTGCGGTTCCTTGTTAGAGCTGCAGCGGTCTCCCGGCGGAGCGCAGACTCGTGTTTTCCAGAGTTTTCTGAGCGTTTGATAAACATGAAGCAGGAGCTGCTGGGAGAGCGGCTTCACCCGGGCGCTGCTCACATATTCATGCTTCTTCTGTCTGCAACAGTCGGAGCCGATGCCGACTTATTTCTACTTCTGAGGAAACATTTTTGCTTCAGTTTGCACGAACACAGATTTATACTCCATGTGTTCTCCACTTTCACTGACCTTCTGTGGAAAGTTTGGATCGTGACTGTTGTTATTGTGCCGCTTGTAGCACAAAAACACAAACCTAAGTCATGGCACAAGCTAGCAGAAAAACGATAGCTAATTTTATTAATAAAATATGTGGATTTTATTATTCAGTATTCATTATTTTATTTAGTCACATATTTAATCTCTGCAGGGCAGCTTAAGAGTTCATTGCCTCCTTATTAACGAACAAACGTAACAGGCTGTTTGTCTGCAGGAGGAAAACCTGCTGCACCCAGCATTCGTGGTTTTTTACTTTATTTCAATGATCTCCATCTTTTATGTTGCTTTTAATTTTTTTTAATTCAAGTTAAAAACACATATTTGCTTGTGGTTTTTAAAGGAATAATCTACAAACTGGTAAATGGGGTGACTAGCCCTGGAAAGCCAAACCATGATGACAAATTACTGATTTGTTTTCCACTTAAAGGCGTGTTTGACTGAAAACCCATGTTTTAATGATTATTTCTGATTCTAACGGGTCACTCTGAGTGTTTCCTGCAGGCTGAACATGAAAATAGTCTCCTCCACCTATCTCCTGCATCAGCTTCTGATAGAAAATAGACTCTAGGTGAAACTCTAGGATTAGAAAATCCTGACAGATCTACGTCACACTGTCACTGAACATTCATGGACTCACCCATCTTGACTCACGACGGGGAAGGCTGTTGTTGGTTTAGCGTCCAGGAAACAGCAGAGAACGTCTGGGCTAGTAGAAGCTAACCGTTAGCATTAGCAACTCCACCACACAGCAGAACTCCTCCAGGCTTGTGTTATTGGTGGAGATAAAACATCAACGTTGCAGAGCAAACAGAGTCAGTGGTAGAGTCGTGTTGCTGTTAGCCAATCAGAGGAGAGATGTCCACATATCAGGAAGTAAGACTCCAGATCCTCAGCTGTGGGTAACCATAGATATCATATATATCGCTAGATGCCTTACCCGCGCTCTTCGTCGATTGGACGAACGTCCCTACGTGGCGGCCATCTTACCTCGGACAGCTGCCCCCTTTCGTAACATTGGTGTCAATGGTGAATGTACCATTTAAATAACTCTAACTTGCTCAATTTTCAACCGAATTTCAAACGGTTTGGTTTGTTATAAACGCCAGAGATGTGGCTGTTAAATATGACGGATTTGGCCCGTTAATTTAAAAATGTTAAAGTATGTCCTATCAAGCCTATGTGCTATAAGGTTTGTAATAATGCAACCTGCTTGTAAATCCGTTAATATTTAATCGAGTTAAGAGTGTTTTTGTTTAAGTTGTTCACTCACCTTCCATCTGCTACCATTGAGAACGGAACATAAGCTGTCTGAAGCTGTCTTTTAGGTTTGAGAAATGGTGCACTGGTGTTTTTCTTCCCCAGAGTACGACTTACAATGCATTAATTCCTACTAGAGACCACTGCAAATGCATTGATTTAACAAGTTTTCCCCTCCTTTAAGGACTAATTCCCATAAATCAACCGTTTTGCCAAAATGTTCAGTGGTTGTGACAAACCCAGATGTTTAGAGCTCATCTGGAAGGTTCTGAGTCTTATTTTTACAGGTCGTGCTGACCCAGAGAAGATTATAAACTCTTCTTGTGTTTTAGACAAACTTAACGTGTTTTGTGTTAGAGATGCTATAAAAGCCCCCCCCTCCCACATCACAGTTAAGATTTAAGGTCTGAATTCTAATTATTAATATTTGATACATTTTGTAAATTACAGATGTGGAAAACAAGGATTCCTCTGGAACAACTGAACGATCCGCTCCACAGACCGAGCCACGCATGAAGGCAAACCAACATTAAACTGGTCTCACTGTGATCTGTTGGTTTCTCTCCCACCTCTTGTGGGAGGCTGGGATCTAGTTAGCCGTCTCTTTTCTTCTGTTTCAACGCTGTTATGAAGGAAAATCTCTTTGAAGAAACTTTGCAGGCTGACGGCACACATGAGTGGGTATCTGTGTCATGACAGAAGAAACCCCACGAGGATTTTCTTCACTGGGAAGGAACAAAGATGCAACCACTCCGCTGCAGAGCCCGGCCCAGCCGCTCGACTCCAGAAAATTCTGATTTATTAAAATGGAAATTATTTGAATAATTTTACAGCCATGTTAAAAATAAAAAGACTGGAGTGTGCAAAAATGCAAATTACAGAATGGCCATTCATTTAACCCTTGCATCTGTACACTTGTACAGTTTGTAGTTTTGCAAACATTTTAAAATATATCTATGTTTTTATTTTTAATAAAGCAAATAATTCTATTCATTAAAGTAATATTTAATATCTAATTAAAAATGACAACCCATAAACAGATCTTGTTTAAGGATGGTGTCAACGTGTTTAGATTAATCAGCTGTTCCTAAAGGAAATTATTCATTATATAGAAAACACTAGAAACAGTTTTGATTTGGAAAATGAGTTCATCCACGTGATCCATGATGGAAAACAGCTTCAGAACTTCTCATGTTCTCTTCTTAAACACTAATGAGTCCAGCTCAGCAGCAGGAATGTCAGCGGAGGAAGAGTCGAGGAGAAACGTTGTTCAAACATAAAGATGTGATTCTGCCGCTGAGTCAGAAATGACTAAAACACAGATGCCCCTAAAGACCTGGGCCCTCACTTATCAAACCTTCCTAGAAACTGTCCTACATTCTTTTCCATGTTTATATGTAGAATGTTCGTACAAACGGCCAAAATCCTGATTTCTGAAACGTGGTGGCCACTCGTCCGCATGTTCCTCTGAAATCAGCTGTTGATAAATCCCACCTGTGCGTTCCCAGGTGCTCATGGCCATTATCCATATTTGGTCACACAACATCCTCAAAAGCTCACGTGGTCTTCCTGAAAACTATGGTCATACATAAAAACAATACAAAAATACATAAATTCATGCAGTTTGTCTGTGGCTCCACAAAGGCAAAGCTCCAGAAGGATCTCCTTCAGGAAGTGGTTTCTGCTCAGGAGCCACTCTGGAGTCCCACCATCAGACCAGTGCACTCACCTAAGACGCGGTACCTCCGGAGTGCACGCTCTGCCAAATCCTCCAATAACACCAGATCAGCCATGCTAACCATAACCCTACAATGTCAGATTCCCATTGGTCACAGGTGTCTTTATAGGTTCTAACAGCAGTCATGTGATAAAGTTGTTTTCCCACCAACATTAAACAGAGGAGGCGGCCTCAGGTTTCACCTTTCCAGCACCTATAATGCAGCTCTGAACCTAATTCCCAAACAGTTTCAGTCTAGGTCACACCCTCCTGCATCAAATCAAAACAACCACCCCCACACATTAGAGGCTAACGACTCCTCAGGACTTAGGGAGGAGGGGTATTCATAGGTAGTTTCTACTCGTTAAGCTCGACCCTCCCATTTTCCAGTCAGAACTGACAAAGCTCCAAGAAACTAAAGTCATCCATTTGCCTTCATTCGAACCCCCTTTGAATTCCTCATCTAGTAAAAAAAACATGTAGATGAGGAACACGGGTGGATGACTGAGACCTTCAGTATTGTAGTTCTCCCGTTCTACCACTAGATGCTGTTCGTACGCACAGTCAGAGCGTTTTTTATATTTAGGAACATTTCTACACACAAGCACAGGATACCACACATGCGTAGAAACGAAACACGCACAGATCTGTGCGTAACTATGGTGGAGTGGACGTGGATGCTCTGGAGCACATCCTCGCTACAGGAACTGCTGCTACTTGCTGCTTTAGCTAATCGCTGTGACGTTTCCTGCTGTATGAAACCTTTTAAAGAGATATAGAAAGGTTCTGGCAACATGTTTTCCATGGATCACTGAACAAACGTAATTAGAAACCTCCAGAGTTCACGATCCCATTTTTCATGATATCAATAAAACATAATTGTTTATTGTTTTTTGGTTCTTTTTGTTGTTTGTTTTATTATCTTATGTGTTTGAAGGTGATCAGTGAAAACAGAAAGGTCAGAACAATGTCCTCGCCTCTTTCCCTGCATCCTTCCTCCTCCTCCTCTGTCCGTCCGTCTACCTCTCTTTAGTCCTGTCATGTAGGAGTACAGAGAAACCAGGATCTGAACTCAGACGAGGCTTTGAACAATAAAGCAAATCAAAGATCTGTCACTGAGAACGACAGGAAGGAGGGAGTCGGTCTCTGTTCTGTCTCGGTTTCACAACCCGTCTCTATTTTTGCTTCTATCCACTGAGTGAGCCTCGGCGAGCGAGCGGGGATGGAGAGTGGGCGCAGGGCGAGGATGACAGCAAAAGGTAGACGAGAGAATTAGAGGAAACACAAACCAGGAAAGGAAACGTGGTTCAAATAAAGGCTGCACGAAAAATTCTAATAGTGAATTTTTCCAACCTTGTGATTTATATCACAATATTAAAAAACATACAGGAGATTTCAGATGACCAGATTAGACCTTTAGGTTATGTCGGACTCGTGAATATCAGGTTGATAATCAACCGTTGGTGTTTTATGTACCTCAGGTGGTAAATTACATTTTTGCAGGTAAAATGTGTTTTCATTTAGGTTATTACAACATAATAAAATCATAACTGTAGACAGAAATGTAAAAAACCTCACCAACCAAAGCCTCGAGAACAAAACGGTCTCTTTACATTCAGAATGGTCCAACTAATGTCCTCCAGTAACAACCAGTCCAACGTAACAGAGCGCTGAAAATAAATCAAATGTCCTTCAGACGCGTCTCTCTCTTGCAAAGTTTTCATCATAACTTCCGTTAGCTTCCTCATATTAGCTTCGGACTTTTACAGCACTGACCCTGATCCAACAGGTGAAGGGTTATGGGCTTGACACATCGCCTCTCCTCCATTCATTTTCATTGAGACAAGCGCGGCTAAGCGATAATCGCGGGTCTCCCTCCTGCTACGCGAAACGTGAAAAACGTGCATGTGAAATTTTGCGCTCATGCATGTGTCGTGCACACGCCAGCCAGCAACGCGATCCCAGAACGTAGAAAAATTTTTAACTTTTCTTCGCTGTCACTCGAAGAAGGACCAATCAGCAGAGGTTTCACTGACTGACCAATGAGGGGACAGGATGCTTCTCAGTACATCTCCGGGTAAACATGGAGGAAAAGTTATTACTTGCCGTGTCAGATGTCCCAGAGCTTTACAAGACTTCACTTAACTCTAGCAAAACCTTGTGAGACTTCATATCTACCGCTGTTTCAACTCTGAACTGCTTTAATAACCCAAAATTCCCTCCAATCTGACGGCCAATCAAAACAACGGAAGACTCGCTATTGGAACAGAGGCGTTGCTGGCTTTTGCCGCTGCCGTTTGTCGCCTCCCGCATGTCGAGCCCATTACCCCACCCCCACCCCCTCGCTGGGTCAAAAACTTCAACTATTGGCCGATAAGTCAAAAGTGGCGCTCCCTATTCTCACCTGATTAGCTTGAGCCAATTGCAGCCCAGTATTTTGTTGATTGACACATCAAACAACCAACAGAACTAAAAAAACAATGAAATTAACATTTTATGACAAAACCCAACCGCTCATGGTCCGCTTGGTGTAACCGATGACCGCTGTGCGTCAGGTAGCCTCAACACTGGATCGACACCCGTTGAGTTCATTTGTCTGCGACATCAGGAAGCTCTAAACGAGTTTTAATCAGGCGACCGAGATGAAAACCAAAAGCATCAAACAGAACACACAAACTGTTTCATCGTTTTAAAACCACAGCGTTTTATGTCCGAGCAGGATACATCTGGTCAACATGAGTGCACTAATGTTCTCACTGCCAACAAATTATTATTATTTTGAGAGTAATTTAGGTAATTATGTGTTTAAGGACCTTTCATCTCATCTAAAAATGCTCCTTCCATTTGAACTTGGATCTAACTGAACCCAGTTCAGTAGAGAACTGGAGTCCATGTAGGGTTTTAGTTCAGTCGTCCTCACATGTGTGCTGTTTTAACAAAACTACAGTAGCAGACGGGTAAATACACGACTTCAGAGAGGAATTACTGTCCAAACAAACATTAGTCTGCAACTTACGATGCTCCATGAGATTCATTTAATATCATCTATGTGTTTATATTCCTCCATGTTTGAGGAAATCTAACTTAATAAGAGAAACAGACATTCCATCCAGGTTGGGAGTGAGTTTTTTCGTCTGGTTCAGGTATCGTTTAGGAGAATGGAAACAGTGATGGAGCTTTGTCTGCGGTAATGATGGTGAAGCTTGGGTGTGTTTTGTTGGTCTATCTACATCCCCCAAACCTCAGGAGGTCATGAGATTTGGATCAGGACCAAACGTAAGAGACCTGAGATACAAGAGAACCTGGTCTGGACCGTGTGAGCCTCCATCTACTGTACAGACAGATGCGTCTGTGCTGAGATTCAACATACAGTAGCTGCAGATCCCAAGTTAGTTTGCTTCACACAAGCAGGAAACCATCATTCACTCTGGTATTACACACACACACACACACACACACACACACACACACACACACTGGTAGATGAATGTTCGGTGGCAGGCAGAGGGAGCGGTTTTCCACATGAAGGGTTCTGCACAATGGATCTGTGGTCATTCTCCATCACACACACTTTACACATAAAATGCAGTAGGATACACACACACACACACACACACACACACACACACACACACACACACACACACACACACACACACACACACACACACACACACACACACACACACACACAAAAAGATGACACTGTGTGTGGATTCAGCTGGGTGATGAATGAAGCAATATTTCAGTCTAAACCAGCATCCCACCACAGATGGTGGTATAGAAATGCTTATACATTTCACACACACACACACACACACACACACACCATCTCTCTTTTACACTTACACGAAATGTCTAAAGCTATCTGTCAGAGCGAGACAGGGTCTGCAGCACACAAAAATTACCTGTCCTAACACACACACACACACACACACACACACACACACACACACTTAGCAGGTGGTGTGATGCCAGGTTGCCTGCAGGCCTGGTAGCAGGAACTCTGCTGTCCTACTTGTTTCCCATCCAGACCACTCACTCTGCACACAAACACTGACTGAGCACCAACATTTACTCTCAACAGAAATTCATAAAAACGTTTTTAGCAAAACTAAATCTCAGAGCGATTTGTTTTTAACGAGCCACCAAGCAGCAGAACTAACACATGAACTAACTGAAGTCCGCAGCAGGACGTTCCGGATCATTCGTTCCACTTAATGCGGCACTAACTCTTTGTGCTGATGAACCAACTTCCGATCCGTGTGAAGAACATTTATCCGAGCTCGGCTCTCGTATCAAATCGGAACAGCAGCAGGAGATTTGGCACAAAGTGAGGGACCGGGTCCAGCCTCTCGGCTCAAACGTAGGCACTCCACAAAGATGGCCGACCCTGAAGTGTGAGAGTGTCGGATTCAGAGTTGTTTTCAGAAAAAGTTGGCGCAGAATTTACGGATCTGCTTTCATGGCCACGTTGATGACCAGTAAGACGAGTGATGAGTATTTTTGTTAATAAAGAAACTTTTACAAATTATAAACTAAATGTTATTAAAAGATCTCTTAAATTGATTACAAATCTTCAAATCAAATTAATTAGATTTTAATTGATAAATGTTTTACAAATGCACTGCTAATGATTAACATTAATTAAATGCTTGTTTTGATGTTTTAATCCTGATAACTTACAGGAAAACAACAGTTGGACCAACGAATCAGAGCTTCCTCTGCAGCAATGAGGGCATAAATCATGTCGAATGTAGCTGGTTTACTCTGTTTACCAGTCTGTCCATGTTCTAGCCCACATCTACTGAAATAACATTTGAATCGAAAGCAGAAGAACAAGATCGTGATTACGCCATTAAAAACAGTTTCCTTGGTAGGGAGGAGCTCCCACTGTGAGAGGAAGCTCCTCCTCACAGAAACGAGTCAACACCTGTAGAGCTGCGTGTGTATAGTAGTGACAAGTAGGCAGGTCATACCGCGGCTCCAGAAGACCGAAAACCCAACATGTGTAACCAAAAGTCATCCAGTGTGATAAATATATGGCCGTGACCTTTTAGCTCTCCTTACGCAATTTCTGTTTTTTAACGTGACTTTCAGCATCAGCTGGCTCTGTGTTTTTGTCCGAGTTGCTGCAGTGATCTCAAGGAGCAGGGTGTTGGTTTGAAAGGGGTCGTATCAGATTTGTAGTTTTGAACGCAGCTCTGTCTTTTCCGCCACGTGAAATACCCAGTATGCACACACTACAAGTGGCTGTTGCACTCATAGATATCATATATATCACTAGATGCCTGGGAGTCGACAGCATCCCCACACGGCGGCCATCTTACCTTGGACAGCTTACGTTCCGTTCTCAATGGTAGCAGATGGAAGGTGAGTGAACAACTTAAACAAAAACACTCTTAACTCGATGAAATATTAACGGATTTACAAGCGGGTTGCATTATTACAAACCTTATAACACAGGCTTGAGACAACATATTTGCACATTTTTAAATTAACGGGTCAAATCCGTCATATTTCACAGCCACATCTATGGCGTTTATAACAAATCAAACCGTTTGAAAATCGGTTGAAAATTGAGTGAGTTAGAGTTATTTAAATAGTACATGCACCATTGACACCAATGTCACGAAGGGGGGCAGTAAGATGGCCGCCGCGTAGGGACATTTGTCCAATTGACGAACAGCGCAGGTAAGGCATCTAGCAATATATATGATATCTATGGTTGCACTGCCTAACCCTAACCCTGTTCGGTTTAACATACATTCAAATTGCACACACTTTCTCTCTCCTGAGGTGACATGCTAGCTCTGCATTAGCCTGCTAGCTAACAGCTACGTCATGTTGTATGAATCCCGCCTGCCGTAAATTGTGTGACGTTACGCATGTTCCCCCTAGGTTCCCCACCAAAGCTAATTCCTGGTAATGTGAAACTGCTCACTTACTTGGCGATCAAACGATTCTGATTTTGATAAGAGCAGCTCCATTAAATGAGAAACACTGATGTAGAGGAACTTGATCATTTGAAAATCTGTATCTCAGTAATCTTCAATCTTTTCCACCTGAAAAAAATGGATGCATGATGTTTTAAATCTTCTTTAAACTCAAGTTCATGATTCATTTTTAGTAGTTTTGCTGAAGATTGAGCTGTTTTTATGACATGATTGAGGTTCAAACATGTCAATAAATCAATTTTGTTTTGAAGACAACATCAAATTAAATCTGTTTAATGGTCACTGATTGATGTTTCCAATAAGGTTTATTGCTAAACTACTCAAAGAGTTTGAACATGACTTAAGTTGGGAGCTAGAGTTAACGGTCCGTTTGCATGTTAAACCTTCAGAGAACGAATCCATTATTGATGCTTATTGATTCTTTCTCCAGGTTCCAGCAGACCAGGAGCAGGGATGCTGCTGTTTATTTTCCCTTCCCACCTTCCTTTATGTAATAAATCAGAGGGTATCTTTATAAAAAAAAAAAGGGCTGTAGGCTGAGTTTCAGAAGAAACCTGAGAAAATATTCCTGAGAGGAAGGTCTGAGCTTCTACTGATGATACATTATGAACACAAAATCCACAAACTGCTTGACGTTTGAAGTCAAAATAATTTAATCTCCAGGGACATGCAAGTTAATCTGACCCAGTTTACTGGAAACGTGCCAACGAGCGATGATACCTGGTGAAAACTGATTTAAGAAGCATGAAATAAACCCGTTTTTATCTTAAATACTCCTGAGTGTCACATTGTGATAATTTAGAAATAATATTCAACTTTAATGTGTTCAGGAGGCGTTCACTGAAGCGTGTCCTCCATTTAAAATAATCATTTATTCTTACACTTTTACTCCTGAGAGCTGCTCCTGATAACATTAATATCTCTGACTAACCTGCAGAATCTCCGGTAAACAACGTTGGAGCGTTTCTGAACAGATTTCTGATTCCTTCTGATTATATCAGCATTCAGATCTGGTAACAAAGCTGATTTAATTAAGATTATTTAATATAAAATGACTGAAACTCAAAGTAGTCTTTTGAATTTCTACTTAAAAAAACACTTCAGTAGTGTGTGAAGTTTATAGAAATATAAACATTTCAGTTTCACAGTAACATTTTGAATCTAAAAATATAAAACTAAGAAATATTTTAAATTAATCCCAACATCACAAATGATTGCAATATTTTTTGCGATTTTTAACGTCTTCGGATTTTACAAGATAATTAGAAAAACCACAAAGTTGTTTTAAGAATCTGACTAGAGAATCATTTTTATAAAGTTTTTATTCAAGATGTGACTTAACGCCATGTTGTCACGCAGGTAAACAGAGTTTCTTTAACGTAAAAGCGGGCAAAAATATCATATGATTTTAAAATTATAATACTTATTTAAAACATGCATAATTGTTGCAAGTTCCTGAACAATGAAACCAATTATGTACTTGTACTATAAAAAACCCTAAAGACTTAAAAATAACAGTGTAAACAATGAAACGTCATTCATAAACTAATTACGTTTTGTTATATTTACAAACCTAGCATTAGCTAGCTAACAAGTGCTAGTGACGCTAATGCATCGACAGTCTTAACTATGAACACACACTATCCAATACAGCATTAGTGATCAAGCTCAGTGTGCGTCACATCTACCGTAGTCTCCGAACAATTTCAGACAGTAATTTTTGCTACAGTTTTTTTTTAACACACTGTAAACATTGACGTAACTAATTTATGTATTTTTATGTGTTTTACGAGACTCTGAACTAAAGTGACACTGACAGCGACACCAAAAGTGAATCTGAGGCTGTTCAATTCTGACATTGAAGACATTTTCAGCACAGGGGGAAGATGAACATCAGCTAATTTTCTGTGTAGGCTCCTGTACCAGTATTTTTTTAACCAGCCATGTTACAGGCACTGTTCTGAAAAAAAGCACACGTATTTGGACATCTGCGTTTTATAAAAAGGTGCGGCCGATATCATGTTCAGTTTCTTTTTCGTTCTAAAGTAAGTGGGTGTGGCTTATATTCAGTAGTCCAGAAATGATGGAAAAAAGGGAAAGTGCAGAAACTGATGTAAAAAATTCACATAAAATATGACTCTACTCCTTCACCAGGTTAAGGTTACATACAGGTAGCATACTGGGCCTGACAGTTTGATACCCAGCCCTTTAAAACATGTAAAAAAATGTTGCCCTTTCATTAGTTAATGGCTAGTCCGAGCGCAGATAAGATCAAAGTGTTGCTACCATTTGAAAACAGCTCTCCTAAACTTCAAAACCGTTTAATAAACTTTTAAACAATCAGTTTCTACTGAACAATCCACTACAGTTACCTGGACTAGCCGTTAGCCTATCAGTCTTGCAGGGTGTAATTATTATTTCACCAAACAGAGGCTGTTTGTGAAGCTACCTACAGCTGGTAGCTGTTTAAATGTTTTAAACAGAAACTCACGTATTAAATAAATCCCTTTAGATGAAGCAACACCAGCTTCCCTAAACTAAAATAATTTCAACCCTGAGGAGTATTTCATGGTTTTTCAGAACACAAGTACAGGCAGCGCAGAGCGGAGCTGTGCTTTCTAACGTTTCTTGGATCTCCCATCAGTGATTCAGGTCTCGTCTTGTGATGCCTGGAGGCTGAATGTTGCAGGAAGCGATGCTGAAAAGAGTCGTGTTTCTCCCTCTGGCCATCCCCTCCTTTCATCTGTTTCCTACACACACAAACAGCTAAAATCTGCACTCACACTGCTCTGGATGCTCCAGGAGAGTCGCAGATACGAGAAATCACACAACAAGGGTTAAAACAACTCTAGTCTGATAATCTGTGTTTTTATAAGAATAAATAATCCGACATGGTTAAAGATCATGAAGGAACACACACACACACACACACACACAGAGGTGCTGTGTTCTAATGAGAAGCTGACCACGGAGCTAAAAGTGGAACATCGCTGACATTGATCTATGGTTAACTCTGTGGCCGATTCCAGGGGAGAACTGTGGGTCTAATAAAAGTTAATCATATTTGAAGCCTTTAACCTGGTTCTTCAAGTTTCTCTTCTGCCCTTAGAGGCAACTTTTGTTTCGATTAGTGTAAAAAAAAAACCTGATCCAGCATTTTCAGTTCATCACGGTCCCACTGATGCTTTATGATCCTTCACCTACCTGAGCAGCAGGTAAATACGTGCTCTGTTAACAGCTGACCGCCATCTCATAAAAAACTACTGCTTTGGCTAAAGAACTAAAACAGGGTTATAATCTTACCGTGTTGCTTTCTGGTCAGGTCATTAGTATTTTAGAAACGAGGCAGCACATTGAAAGGTTGAACCGAACTAACGCTTCAGCCAAAGCAGCTCCTTCACAATAAAACAGCTTCAGAAAAATGGAGGAGAAATAAAGCACAACAGCTATCCATCAACCTGTTGACCTTTTACTGCACATTACGTCCATTTCCCTCTGTCTTAAATGAGATGAATAGAGACATCACTTTATTCTGCCTTCAAATGTTTCACCTGGCTCGACTTTAGTATAACACTGAAAAACAAAAAACCACTAAATAAACACAACAAACCAAGAAGAATTCAGTATGAAGGAGGTGTAGAGGGTTTGAGGGATGAACAGAAGTTCAATATAAGATGAATAACTTTGTCGTCATGATGCTATTTTTACAGATTGATGGAGAAACACCTGGAAGAAACAGCATTTCCTTCACCTTCTTTGTTAAGGTGCATTCAAGCCAATCTCACCACAACCGCTGCAAACAGCTTCTCTGAGCGAGTCTCAAAACGTTTGCAAAGGTTCTCGAGTCCCTTTAGAGTTTCACACACAGTCACATTCGTATCGCATGAATCAGAAAGATCATCTCAAAGCTATCACCGATGTCTGGAGAACGTTTCTGAGTCATGAAGCACATCTGTGGGAGGTTGGAGACCTACGAAACTAAGTTGTGACTGAATGGAGACAAACTGGGAGTCTGAGGTCCTGAATATGAAAAAACTCTGATTAGAAGATTAAATTAGCATGTTTGACAGAAAATTCATTTGCACAAATTCAGAAGGATTCTAAAGAAAGACGAGCTAATTTTCTACCAGCTTGGCCAACAACTGGTTTGGTTTTAAAACTCAAGATGGTTTCAGTAAATTCTCCCACATCTTCTGGTTTTTAATCAGTTCTAACTCTGTGAAAACGGTGAGATGTAATTCTGTTCGTTTATTTTCTTCTTCCTGCTCTCTGCGTGTTTTCAGGCTTTATTTTGCCAACAGAACCAGATGCAATCTGAGCGCCGCAGACGGAATCAGAAAACAAATCTGATCTAAAATCAGGCTAACGTGTTCTGGTCGGGGCGGTTCTGGACATTTTAACCTGGTTTAGTCCGGTTCTGGTCCTTTCAGGTGCCGGCTTGACCCGATCAGCTGAGAGGCTGAAGGACTTTGAAGTCACAGTTGTGTGTGTGTGTGTGTGTGTGTGTGTGTGTGTGTGCTGCAGGCTTGTGTGTTATCTGGAGACCTCTGTGGTCATTGTACTTTAATGCAGACACACACACACACACACACACACACAGGTGACCTTCTGCTCAAAGTGCTGATGTCCTGTTCCCGCTGAAGCCCCCCCCCCCCCCCCCCCCCCCCCCCCCCCCCCCCAGCAGCGCTCTGCAGACGAGCTGCTGCCACTCCTGCTGTTGCTATGAAACAAGGGAACCCGTCATGGGAACCGCCTCTTTTCTTCTTTCATCACATTAATGCTTAATAAACGCGTCGCTGTTTTATGTTCCTCTTTGGTTTTTTATGACGAGTTTTTGACTTTAAAATTTATATAAAGACCAAAATAAAATCCTACAGGAAACATGACTATTATTAATAACTACTGGGCAGCAGTAGCTCAAGAGGTAGAGCGGGTTGTCCAGTAATCGGAAGGTTGCAGGTTCGATCCCGACTCCGGCCAGAGAGTGCTGCTGTGTGTCCTTGGGCAAGACACTTAACCCGCTTTGCCTGCTGGTGGTGGTCGGAGGGACTGGTGGCGCCAGTGCTCGGCAGCCTCGCCTCTGTCAGTGCGCCCCAGGGCAGCTGTGGCTACATCGTAGCTCATCCCCACCAGCGTGTGAATGGGTGAATTGAGTTGATTGTGTTGTGAAGCGCCTTGGGGGGTTGTAGAACCCTAAGAAGGCGCTATACAAATACAGGCCATTTACCATTTACCATTACTGATGAGACGTTGCTGCTAAATGAACTAAAAGTATCATTTTACCAACACAGCATCCATCCATCTTTCTCCATATATCCAGAGTCGGGTCGTGGGGGCAGCAGCCTAAGCAGGGAGGCCCAGACGTCCCTCTCCCCAGCCACTTGGGTCAGCTCCTCCGGGGGAATCCCAAGGCGTTCCCTGGCCAGCTGAGAGACATAGTCCCTCCAGCGTGTCCTGGGTCTTCCTTTAGGTCTCCTCCTGGTTGGACGTGCCCAGAAAACCTCACCAGGGAGGCGTCCAGGAGGCATCCTAACCAGATGCCTGAGCCACCTCAACTGGCTCCTCTCGATGTGGAGGAGCAGCAGGTCTACTCCAAGCCCCTCCCGGGTGACAGAGTTCCTCATCTCACAGCAGCCAATCAGGGGGTTGGTGGGCGTGGCCAGCAACAGGTTATTTCCTTGAAGTGGCAGAGCCCTGAAACGGCTCATTCTGGAAGGTTCTGACACTGTCAAGAATAAAGCTGCTGTAGTTGAGGGATTTATGCAGACATTCAAGAAGATGTTTTCTATCAACCATAGAACTATTATAACTTCAAAATGTTATAATTATACTTAAAAAGTTATAATACGTCCCTTTGAAACCAATCTGTATCTCCAAAGTGAAGTTGCTGCGAGATGATCATTTTTCATAACCTTTCCATGAACTATTTCAAAAAAATCATGTTACCTAGCAGCACTAAAGCATTCCCAGGTGTGTGTGATAGAGCAGCAACCTGCCCAGGTGTAGCCCCGCCTCTCCAGGCTCCTCGCGGCTCTGAACAGGACCAAACAGGGATAGGACCTGGGTGGAGGGATGAACCGGTGTCACCACGCCGCACCGCCTCGTTAGAGGGATCAGGGCTGTTGTCCCTGAACAAATAAGGAATCACCGATTCTGTCACCTTGAAGAATCGGGACAATTCCAGGAAGCAAATGACCATCTGGCCCCGTTTTATAGAGCGACACTAAACCATTAGAGCCAACGCGCACGTTTGGTTTGTTAGTCAGGCAGTCCGTCACTGCTCTCTGCTTAGGCTTTAATTGGGCCCCGTCATAATAACTCTGGAGAAATAACACACACACACACACACACACACACACACGCACACACACACACACACACACACGAGACTCCACCTCGGTGTAATCAAAGATCATCTAATCGAATCTGACGGGGAGAGAAAGTGATTGACAGTGTGTGACGGAATGGTGTGTGTGAGTGAGTGTGTGTGTGTGTGTGTGTGTGTGTTCTGCTCTGTATTTAGTGTGAGCTATCAGAGGTAAACAGCTGGTGATTGGAGGGCGTTCGTCCTGTTTTGGAGCACTTCCCAGACTCAGTCACACAAAAACACACAAATACTCAGCACAGCGAAAACACACACACACACACACACACACACACACACACACACAGCATCACGACCTGAATGGTCGACACACAAAGAGAGACGCCACAAAACTCTGTTGTCTTCTCCAAAAACAACAAACGATGTTTTTCCTCCCCGGTTTGAGCTGAAATGATCTTCCTATCAATAAAAAAGCAGATCACATCCAGTCTGAGTTTTAAATCTGTGGCTGAGCCAAACGTAAAAACAGAACATAAAGCGCTTCCATCCCACATATAAAGTAACCGTCAGCCAGAGAACGGGTAGAAACTTTTATTATGAAGATCAATAGAGCAGCAATTCCCAACCTGCAGCTACAAATGATTTATCGAGCCCAAAATGTATTTTTTCTATTATGCAAATGTCTCCATGTGTTGTTAATCTTGCTGATAAATGCCTCTCTCTTATAAAATAATGAACGCTCGCAGCCTCGAGGCTTCTTGCCTCTTTTATGAGAATAATAGTAAAAAAGAAGCTTCAGTGGCTGGTCTGTGCAGCCATTCAGTTAAACATCCGTCCATCGGTGATTAAGCTAGTCATTAAACCAGATCCATCACTAACAGGAAGTAGGACTCCGTTCCACCTGAGCTCTACGGCGCTGCTAATGAGACAAACACAAAACAGCGCCGTCACTTTAAACTAATTTGGTTTAACAGCAGAGAACGTCTGGGCTAGTAGAAGCTAACCGTTAGCATTAGCAACTCCACCACACAGCAGAACTCCTCCAGGCTTGTGTTATTGGTGGAGATAAAACATCAACGTTGCAGAGCAAACAGAGTCACTAGCTACGTTTACATGCGCCAAATTTCCCCAATCCGATTAAAATCTTGGTTGATCAGAATTCCCAAACCTCTGTTTACATGGACACTAACTGGAATGATCCGATCACGCCGCGATGCCCGCACCATAGCTTGCGCATGCGCAGACTTGTCTTTCCCGGAAGAGAAATTGTAAACAAACGCCATCTTGTCCGCACGTCTTTCCCCTTGCATTTTATTTGCTTATTCTCTAGCTTCGGTGAATTCCCGCTTCCTGCATCTTTAGATGCACTTTAGTTGCACTTGAGTGTATAACTCGGCATTTTTAACCATTCGGCCATCGAAACGTTCAGTAATATTGAGCTCCCGTAGTATTTCCAGTAAAAAATAGCGTCGGCAACAGACCACTTCTGTTCACCGCCCGCCATGTTTTCGATCTGTCCTGAGCATGCGCAGAGGCGAAAAGAGGGCACGCTGAAGTTGCACACATGCGCAGTGGGCATTATTTTACCCCAACGATCCGAATGGCTGTGTACATGGACGCCAATCGGATTGACGATCGGACAAAACCACCTCTCTCAATCGGAATGAAATTTCATTCGGATCAGGCCGAATCGGATCAGAATATTCCGATTGACATGTTTACATGACGCATTTTTGATCCGATAGGGCGTTCAATCCGATTACTTGTGTCCATGTAAACGTAGCTAGTGGTAGAGTCGTGTTGCTGTTAGCCAATCAGAGGAGAAATGTCCACGTATCATGAATATAAATGCGTTTGACTCCAAATCCTGCCATCTTCTGCTCCAGCTGACTTCTACTTCCTGAAACAGGAGCGCCAGAGCTTTATTCCCCACAGAGATCGACTCATTTACACCAGAGACCACTGCAGATGTGTTGAAAACAAAAACCTCTACGTGGTTCAGGTGTGATTTTACCTGCAGCGCTGAATAGGAACTCTGTTTAGAAACATAAAAATAAGATAATTGTCCCGTTGAGGTTATTTAAGATGATATAAACTAAGATGAAGCGGGCAGTGAGTAAAGAAGCCGTTAAGTGTCGACCGGCTCTGCAGATTCACCGTCACACGGCCGCTCCGTTACCGCGGATCCTCGCCGGGCTTCAAACGCTCACAGACTTACAAAAAGGAGCTGCTGTCCCTGCGGATTTATGGCTGTAGCTTTGTGCCATCTATCTAAGCCTAAATTCTCTATTGTTTGTGACACACACACACACACACACACACACACACACTGAGAGAGAGAGAAATACACACACACACTCAGAAAACACAGCGGCACCTTTCAGTGGCTCCAGGGAGCGATGCAGCTGTTTGTAAAGCAACCGTTACAGAAGCATACAGGCTAACTAAAACACACAAACACACACACACACACAAACACACACACACACACTCCAGTGCACTTATTATCAGACAGTCTTGGAGGGGGAGAAGCTGCAGGATCCAAACAAAGACTGACACTTCCTGCATGATGTGCGTGTGTGTGTGTGTGTGTGTGTGTGTGAGAGAGAGAGAGAGTGAGAGAAAGAGAGGTGATCGAAGGAAAGCAGCAGAAGGTGGCTGAGAGCCACGACAGGTGGTGGATGTGCCTGTTTGCTTAAATCACAACATGTTGATGCATGCGCGAACTCTCTCTCTCTTCGTGTGTGTGTGTGTGCGTGTGTGTGTGTGTGCGTGAGCATGTGTGCACGGCAGATGGTGCGTGATGACTGTATTGCTCTGAGCAGCACAGCTGTCGGAGGCAATACTGGACACACACCTCTTCATCAAGGTAAATTACGACACGTACACACAGTCGAAGTGAGAACGTAAACACACTTCAGACCTTTAATAATTGAATTTTCAGACGCTGCGCCTAAATAAACGAGTGCTCGGTGGATTTGTGATGTCACGACGTTTGCAGTCAGGTAGCAGTGACTCTGATTTTACACCAAATGCTTTTAGGTTTGATCATCTGAAGCTCCGCTGCGACTAAAGAAGTCTCACATTCTTAGGTTCTTATACATCAGCACGCATACGGTTCTGTTTTCATAAAAACCAGGCTTCTCTGTTTTTTACTAGTAAAAGTTCTTGTGTGTGGCGTTTTTAAGCCAAATCCAAATGATCCCGTTAAGCTTATTTAGAGCTTATGTTATTAACAGACAGCTTCTGAGGTGAGAGCAGAACCAACGCCAGACTGAGAAAACGTTCTTGTATCTAGAACACACGGCTGATAGCTGTGTGCACAAACACCTCCTCAGATATTTATTAGAGCCGTGTTTGACAGATACGCTGATCCAACATCCGCCGCAGCCTGGATTCATCTGATGCACTGAGATGCTAACGCTATTAGGTGGATTATTCACTCTCAGTGTAAATAACAGACGTGTTGAACAAGCAGGAGGAGGAAACGGCTCCGAACATACTAACACATGAACACGTTAAACACCTGACACATGACTAACACACTAAAAATAACATCATAAACAACCCTGTCGAGTTTGATACGGAGTCAGAATAACTTTAGAATCACATAAATGTATTTGATACACTTAGAAACAGTGTTCAACTTCTCCAGGTGTCCTGTTATTAAGGTGTGTTTAGGTGCTTAATCACATTAAAATACTGTTTAATTCTTTACTATATATACATATATATATATATATATATATATATATATATATATATATACACATACACACACACATACATATTAGGGGTGGGAATTTAACGCGTTAATTACGAATAATTAGTAATTAAAATGCTTTGAGCTTGAGCGCCCCCCCAGTTGGGGGCCGGAAAGGTTTAGCATCACAATTTATGCCCGACATATCAATAAATATCAACTTCTGACAAAACAACAGAGCCTGGGGGCTACAAGACCATATAAACCTTTTTACATGCTCTAAACATCTAAAACTACAATTAAATGAATCATGACAAATCGCTCTTCATGAAGAAAAAAACAAAAAGGAAAAAAAAAAAAAAAACTTTTTTTAATTATGTTTTCTAGTTGGTAGAAAGCAGGCGGTAACTTTATCCATAATAACTTTATTACAGCAAGTGGGACAAGCACACATACAGCATTCATCTTGTAACCCTCAGCAGAACTTCCCCTGAACTCTACACTACACCTCTATTTATATTAGCAGTGCTCTGCTGCCACCTAGTGTTCAGTTCAGTTCACAACATTTACAATGTTCCATGTCCATTTACACTTCATCAATAACACATAATATTTACACATAAATCCCAGTGGTTACCTTTATGATGATACCAAGGTAATTAAATAGACCTTGTCGTTATAGAAATATACTCATTAAAGTGTGGCTATGTCATCTGTGCCTTACTGACATTATTTTTGATTAAAGAAAGCTTCTAAGACGCTACAGCGACATTTGTAGCCCTTTTGTGTTTGCTAGGGTGGGTCGGCTTGACTCAAACAGTTAATCGGAGGTAGACGATCATCTAGTGAGCACCTCATCAAAATCCATCCAGATGGTCGTGAAATATTTTGCACCCAATAGTGACAAAGAAAGAAAATTTGTGACCAATCAGCTCTTGTAGTTGGTGCTGTGAAAGACTCCGCCAGTACCACACCAAACCTTTTACTGATTGGCTTAATGAACTGAACTGTACTGGAACGTTTACTTTGTGAAGAGCCTTGAGACGACTCTTGCTGTGGTTTGGTGCTATAGAAATAAACGGAATTGAATAGAAATGAGCTAGTATGAGCTACATAACCAACACTTTGCTAAGTATTCTACATTTAATCAGCATTGGTGACCATCTTCATACCTTTAAATGCCTAAAATATAAAAATGAAAATCTACTTTTTATGGTCTAATATTAGTAAACTAACTATTTAATCATCTGTTTTATGTCATTACATAAATATAAAAATATAACGGTGATAAAGGAATAAAATGGGCCTTTGCCACCTGTAGATCCTCCACCAGGGGGCAGTAGACATGTATAGGCAGGTCTCTGGTGAAGGTACCAATACTGATACCTTAATTAGACTGACTCTAAAGGTTAATCAGCTGATAAACGAACACAGAAGTGAAAGCTGTTTTTTATTCAGCTACAGATGAGTAAATAAATACAGGTAATGAAAAATGATCCATGGAAACCTTTTGACTATTAGGAGGCAAAACCTTCGGCCTGATCCTGCAGCAGACATTTCTCTGTTTACTCACTCATTATCATCATCAAACCTACCAGTTATTTCACCATAAATCCAACAGACAACCCGATTAAACCCAAGCAACTAACAGGAACAGAGGAAAACAAGTGGGAACAGCCCAACTCTGGTGTAACATCGTTCTAATGCACCTCCCATCGAGAATCTAATCATCTAATTTCTATTTCAACATGAACAGAATCAGAACTAATCTAAATCTCTCCACTTCCCCTAATGTCTCCTCTCCTTTCCTTTGCCGTCTTCTCATATCCTCCACTTTTTATCTCCCCTAAACTCTTCACCTCTCTCCTCCGCTTTCATCTCCTCTCCTCCGTTCCTCCCCAGCATCACCTCCACCGGGGCTTACTAATGAGGTGGAGGGCTCTGTGCAGACGGAGATGGAGAAGCAGAGACGCAGATAAAAAACAGAACAAGTGCGGGAGTGATGAAGAGTGAGACAGGATGGGCGAGAGAGGCAGGAAGTGAGCTAGGCAGATGAGGAGAGAGAGAGGAAGAGGAGGCCTTTGGGTTTTTATAATTGGCTGTCTGTGACTCAGAGAGCGACTCCAGTATCCCTCTGCCTCCACACACACACACACACTCAGAGATCACATTTCCTCTTCTCGCCTCCCCTAACATGACATGAAACCAGCTTCTGAAGCCTCGGGCCTCTGAACATTTAAATTATCTCCCATCTTCTCGACTCTCTGTGAGCTGAAGATCACAGATTCAGCTTCACAGCAGCAGCACTGACTGTCATTTCCTTCTGATTCGCCTAATTAGCATCGCTAACGACGTTCTCTGTACAATGTCCCTGTTTTAACCTGCGTATTAACCCGTGCTGAGATACTGTGAGAAGCAGCTGAAGTGTCACATCTGCAGAATTTCAGCTGCTCTGTTGGGTCTCAGAGAAAGGCTGAGCTGTAGTGTTACATGATCAACCGTCACAGATAATAATAATTTCCCATTTATATAAATATTAAAGAGATCGTTTACAGATAATGACTGTGTGGAAACAGTCAATAAAATTACAACCAGATGCATCCTGCTGTCTCTGTTTATGTTAGCGTTTCCAAGGCGACGCACGGAGACGTTCAGCTTTATAGTGGCATGAATGAAAGACTACACCCACATAATGGATGGATCAAAAAGAGCAGCTTGGCAGCAGCACGCATGTTGACTTTGGTGGAATTTCACGCTTCCATGACGACACAATTTGGGAGAAAGCAACGCCCCAAACCTCCGTAGGATCAACAGAAAACACTTTACATGTACTTCACAGCGTTTCTCAACATGCGTACTCGTCTGTACTTGTGTACTCGCGTACTTGTGAAACGTCATCCACGATGACCCAAGTACTGTTCCAATCCTAATCCAATTCTCGCAAAGATTCAGGATGTGTTCTTGCTCCGCCCATTCTATCGAGAAAGCATCCTTCTGCAGACTTGGGCCTGCGAGGTATCCCATAATGCATTGTGTTGCAATGTAGCAGAAAGCAGCGCTTGTTGCCATGACGTTAACGGTTCTGTTCCCAATGCCGTACTCAGTAGAACGGACTTTCTGCTGTACCAGTCAAGAACATACCTGACAAGTACACAAGAACGTACTAGCGTCCTTGGATATTGAGAAATGGCCTCTATGCACCTTGGCAGTGAATTACTCCAGTATTCCATTGGTACTTTCAGGTAGAAATACCACTCCAGACTCATACGTATACCTGTCAAGTCTCTTGTTTTGACTGAGAAAATCCCATATTTTACCCCTCCTTCCTGCCCTCTTCACGTATTTTTATTTTCCTGGAAATGTCCTACCGCTTACGTGCTTCAAATTTAAGGAAGTACCTCAGCTGATGCAGCGTTGATGAACTTTTCACGGACAAGTAAGTCTTTAAAATATAAATATATGAAAACACAACATGACATGAGAATAATACTTGTAAAACAACGTGTTTTAGCTGTTTGTCGGCTACAGAAGCACATTCATAAACATGAAACGTGCAGACGCCACCTTAAATTACTGAGTCGACCAACTATTGATGCGATACGCCTGTCAGCCACTAGATGGTGCCATCAGATAAAAGAAATACTCCAGAGAGCTCCTTTAACAGGGCTAGACAGGAAATCACACTGGGTTTCAGTGTAAAATGTCCAGTAATTTTCAAAAAGCCTATTGCAGCGATGAGATTTCATGTAGATTACATCTATACGAAAATTTACACGCCGCTCACGCATCTGGTGTCAAACGTGCAAAAAAGAAGTGGATGGGCTGATTATACTTTTATAAAACAATGATAATAAAGCATTCTGAGTTTTCCTATAAAAACAAGCTAAAGACACAAAAAGTGAGCAGCAGCTTTCGCCGGCATTGGCTGTAATCTTTCATTAACGATGTAAAAACGGTCGGTGTTGTCGTGTCTGTCAGAGTTAATGATGTATAAGGAAACCTGCAGGGAGACTCGCCGAGGAGGAGACAGCTTCTTCTTACAGAGCAGCAGAAAAAAGTGCTGCTCTTTAATGAAACACCCATCATACATCAGCGTCAGACACAGTCTGCTAGGTAGCTGCTCTTTAATATTCTCACAGTTTCCTCGGCTGTAGGGAAAACTGGATGTTCCCGTAACGATCCCTGGGCGAAGACAGGAAGCCCCTAAAAGGTCTCATTAGAGAAGACCAGAATCTAGTCAGGACTTTCGCTAACAGGACGTTTGTGTCCGTGACGCTGATCCTAATGATAATGATCAGGCTCGTCTTGAGTTTTCACTCATCCTGCAGCATCCTGAGTAAATAGGAGCAAAATGAAAACAGAAATGTTCAGATTCACATCTGGGAGGAAAATACAGCAGACCAACTCGACCAGCGCTACTAAAATCAATCTGTGAGGCTGAAGGACAGAGTGAAACACTTGAAACAGATGTTTTATTTTTTTTTTTGTTTATTTTTTAAATTCTGAACACAACTCAGTAATTTAGTCAAAATTGCAATTCAGATGCAAACAAACGCAGCGACTCTCAGAGCTGCGAGGCTCGACGAGCCTTCACGTTCTCATTAATAATTTACACCGCAGCCGGATAAATGTTGACCCAGAGGAAGGAGCGAAGGAAATGAACAGATCTGAAACCGACTCGTGGAAGATTTACTGGATTTTTCAGTTTGGGGAGACATCTGATCCCTAATTTGTCCTTAAATTTGACACAAATCCCCGAGGGGTTAGGAAAAGAGAAGTCTGATCTCGGAGTATCGGGAGTTGTTTTGGAGCATGTTGATGATCATCAGTCTGGTGGACGGTTTCGCTGCGGTCAGCAGAAAAACATAAAACCAGGAACTCCTCGATGTTAGTCAGCCTTTTAACCCAGAGAGAGCTGCTAAAAAATAAAACTCTCAGCATCCAGTGATGCAAAAAGTCAGTCACACATCTGGATGATCAAGATCTCAACATCTGGAATTACTTTTCCTTCTTTTTTAGCTTTTTCTCTCGATTTCTTGGCCGAAGTGAGAAAAAGATATTTTCCACAAACAGGAATTTTAAACACAGACTTATATAATTAAATCACTGGTCAGGACTTGATGAGATGGACAAACCCTCTGTGACATCACAAGAGCTGAAGTGAAGCCCAGTGGGCGGTTCCCAGAAACAGGATCTGCAGTCTTACTTCCTGATAGTTGGACATCTCTCCTCTGATTGGCTAACAGCAACACAACTCTACCACTGACTCTGTTTGCTCTGCAACGTTGATGTTTTATCTCCACCAATAACACAAGCCTGGAGGAGTTCTGCTGTGTGGTGGAGTTGCTAATGCTAACGGTTAGCTTCTACTAGCCCAGACGTTCTCTGCTGTTTCCTGGACGCTAAACCAACAACAGCCTTCCCCGTCGTGAGTCCAGATGGGTGAGTCCATGAATGTTCAGTGACAGTGTGACGTAGATCTGTCAGGATTTTCTAATCCTAGAGTTTCACCTAGAGTCTATTTTCTATCAGAAGCTAATGCAGGAGATAGGTGGAGGAGACTATTTTCATGTTTAAACTCAGAGTGACCCGTTAGAATCAGAGATAATCATTAAAAATGGTTTCTCAGTCTCTTTAAAGCTTCATGTCTGCTGTTTGACATGAAACCTAGAGTTTCAGAGTCTTACTTTTTAAAATACTGCTACACATTTTTCAGTTTGCTGGCTGCTACCTTCTAAGTAGGAGTGTGCAAAGCAGCCAGTATTTGTATTTGTTGAGGGAAGAAAGTATTTGCATTTGTATTCGAGTGAAACTCAAAATAGGTGTAAAAATCCATTTTTTTTTGCGTTACACTTCTAATGTATGTTATAGTGTAGAAGTGTAATGCAAAAAAAATGTATTTTTACACCTATTTTGAGTTTTACTTGAATACAAAAACAAATGCAAATACTTTGCCCCCTCAACAAATACAAATACTGGCTGATTTGCACACCCCTACTTCTGAGATGTTCACACCTGATGTGAGTCAATCATGCATTAAAAACCAACAGCAGCAGAAACTGCAATGTTCACAGATCTGATTTTACGTGTATTTTCATTTCGGGCCGACTCAACATCAATGATGATGATTCATGATACAAAATTCTAAATGAAGTTCAGACTTTCTCCGTAATGGCGTGAATGTTTTTCACCCAGGAAGCGAGGATTCACGTACTCCATCTCTCTGAAACGTTGGCCCAAAGCCACGACTGAAATCGATCTCCTCACCCAAATAAATGGCACACATCTAGACCGTCGTCGTCGACAGAATGCAACATGCCCCCCAGGACGGGGCATAATGTGAGCCCCAACACACACACACACACACACACACACACACACACACACACACACACACACACGGAGAGGAGAAATAATATCTTCCTGTCCGGAGGGTGAGATATTGATTGTGGCGCACCGAGCACAGAGTTTCGATTTACACATTTAGAGTTTGACGGCAGCCGTGTCGGCCATTTGGCTGTCGGTAACGACAAAACGCTCATAACTTACAGCATAAACGGCCCAACGGGAAGCAACAGAAGGAAAAGGTGGAAAAATAAAAACACGATGAGCAGATTCACTTATGCAGGAAGCTGCAGAGCAGAATCTGGCGTGAAGGACGAGGGTCATGTGTGGGCTGCTGTTTTCTGTTCTGCGCTGGTTACAGGTGAGCGTGAGTGGGAGACGACTCGTTCGGTTTTTATTCTCCGGTTTTGGAGGGAAACGTCTTCCTGAAACAGCAAATCTGTTTCCAGGGACAGAAAATACGGAGAGGTTTCTCTAGAAAACTGAAGCTCCGTAAACAAAGCAGCTCAAATGATTCTTATTCATGAAAACTCAGGAACACAAAACTGATAAAACCAGTAAAAACACGATAGATCACTGAGAACAGGTCAGATACAGGCGGTAAAGGAAGGGAGGGATGAGAAGAGCAAGAGAGTGAATCTAAAAGTTTATTTTTGACTGGAGGAGATGAGAGAAGACGACGAGCGTGGATGAGAGGAGTTCAGAGCTGAAGGTCGGCTGAGTTCACGCCACAAATCAAACGTCTGAACTTTGTGTTTCTTCTGATTTAATCAGAGAAAAGATGGAAGCAACTCAGAGGGAAAGGTTTAAAAGCTTCTTCATGAACACAAATCACACGTCTGTTCGTCTCACAGGTAAAACAAGTGTGTGTGAGTGTGTGTGTGTGTGTGTGTGTGTGTGTGTGTTTGAGTGTGTGTGTGTTTTACTTGGAGGTCGAGGCTCTTAAACCATTTTTATTTCCTCACCAACAAACTGAATTTTGCTTCAAATTTATTGCAGCCTAAAAAAAAATAAAACCAAAAACACTGAATTTTTTTATTTAAAGGTGCAATACGTAAGAATTTTAAAGTGAATTAATCACAAAACAGGAAACGTTGAAACAGATTTTTTTCTGTCGGCTGGGGGGTTGTCAGTTTTTCTCCTTTCAAAAAGGCCAAAGAGGGACGTAGTCTTTGTTTACAATCAGTGAGCCCGCGGGGTTGCCGAGGCTACGCTGAGCTAACGCTGCAGCGCCGACATTTGTAGTTCGACCCGGGCAGAAAAAAAGCAGCAGCGTTTAGTAAAGATCCAAATCCAGTAAACAGGAGCGACCCAGAAGTTGTTGCTTGAACCCCTAAGAAGCCACGGCATCTTTTTGTTTTACTCTAATATCAGGTGAGGCTAGAGGCTAATGTTGAGCTAACAATGCTAACGGTGAATTAGAAACAAAGTCGGCTCTAAAAATATTACATAATAAAGTACGTTTTTTAATTACCAACAACTGGACAGTAGAGTGAAATGTATTTATCTATTTAACTGACTGTGTGTAACTCGTCTTCTCTCGTCATCTAGATTCATCTGGCACTGATCCGTAGCTGGCAACATCCGTAAAACTCACGGAACGGGAGAGAGAGAGTGACCTGTGTGTTTGGAAAATGAGCTGCAGTACCCACATTTGGCCACTGGATGTCATACTTCATTTTTCCATAATGCACCTTTAAGTAGCTATAAAAAATAAACGTTAAACTGTGGTTTAATGAAAGAAATATACTTTTTTATTCAAGCAGATTTATTTCTGTACAAATACTGAAGGTGAGAAATTCTGACAATATTCTTTCAAAATATAATATTTTATTAAATTTTCCTTCCATGTGGCAGACCCCGTGTACTTTTAGATCTTCTGGTTAGGGTTAGCTTGCGTTATCGTGGCTCATCCCTTTAGTTATGCTGCTAAAGGCTGGAACTCATACAGATGCTAGCTCATTTGTCTCAAACCGTTTGTAGTCTAGCCTTTTTTATTTCTGCTCTGTTTGATAAAGAAATGACAGATTTATTTAAAATCCTGCCTGGAAACAGATTTTCCTTTATTCTGATTGGATAATCGTTGTGAGTTTAAATCGTTCACATTGAAGGACGCATCGAAGCTGAACAGTAAATTCTAATTTTTCTATTCTTGCAGGTCAAAGAGTTTTAAATACAAAAGCTGTCCTGGGATGACCTCACCTCCATTTGTCTCTGTAGCAGAAACATCTAAGCCAGACCCTCAGAACACAGATAGTTTGGTCCTCCTCCTGGCCTGGTTGTGTTATATATAAATAACAAATCCACTTGGCTAGGCAGCTGAACACACCAGAAGACGACGCTGCCAACACCCACAGGATCACAGCTGGAGAGCTCCTGGAATAGACCTGGTATTAATCGGAGCTCCTGGGAGGTTATTAGCTTCTGAACTATCCAGCGCTCCGTTTGGATTAGACGTGCTGGGATCGGGGATTAAACACACGGCTACGCCGCCATCACCGCATCACTGAGTCACCTTAAACACAACGCTGCTCTGAAGACAACACGACGGGTCTGCGTTTTAAAACGTTTCCTATAACTGCAGCAGAATCAGCTGGTGAGTCATCAGGACTCTTGTTTCAACCGCAGTAGCTGTAGGGTGCGGGCCACTGCTTACCTGCTTGTTCAGAACAATATCTAATCAGCTTTTAGACGTGGAGACATGGTTGTTGGTACATCTGCTGAAGTCATCAGTGAGTTCATGTTTGGTTACAGGTAAGAACTCCACAGCAACACCTGAACCCACATTCCCGCTGCTCTGCAGCACCAAACCACCCACCATCACACTAAAGGCCACCCCGAGGCGCATCACGCTGCTCCCGTTTATTCTACAGCCACGCGTGCGCCGACGGGATCGCTTCTCTCCAAGCTTCCATTCCAGCCGGGTCATGCCGAGCTTCTCCCATCCGAGGAGGTTATTTGTTCCGGAGCAGGAAGCTTTGGTGGCATTTCCATTCAGAGTATTTCAGCGCTCTGATGAGTTTGTTTTGCATGAGATTGCTGCAAAGCTGCTGTTTTACACCGCGGGGGTGGGGGGTGGCGATGGAGAGATAAAGGAAAAGAATAATCCTGAGAGTTGGACGTTCCAGCATCAGAGTGCGTTTTATCTGGGCTGCAGCAGCCACTCGGCCTATCGGGTCATCTGCCCAGCAGTCAGCACCGGCGCTCCGCGTTTACATCCTTTATCTGCTCACGGGCCCCGGAGAGACGGAGCGGGACAAAAGGAAACACAAAGAGGCCAACGTGGAGGAGAAACAATGACGGGAGCGAGGGAGCAGCCGGGATGAAAAGAGGATGTCGCTGAGAATCAAAGCCGGCAATCAGAGGTTTGCTCCTCATTTCCTGTTCCAGCTTCAGAGGGTCGAGCCCATGCAGGAAGTGAGCGTCGTTAACATGGGAAGCCCCGTTTTCTCCGCTCCGACAGCAACGAGTGGGTCCAGTAGCGCTTCACGTCGTGTCTGCGCTTTTAGGAAAACTCCACAGTTTATCCTGAAGGGATCCAGCAGCATGAAACGTGTAATTATCAGGATCCAGAGCCCAAAGGAGGAGAGAACGGGTAGACGAGCTGCAATTAACGCCCCATCTAACGAGGAAATATTTACCTCTCCCGCTGATCCCATCGCTGCCTTTGGTCCAATCCAAGAGTCTTTTTATTATTTAGAACCCCAACGTGAACCAAAACGTGACACGTCCTGTTTTCAATTTAGGAGAAAATAATTTGCTTTAACATGTTCAAGAGATGAAAGAATATCCGGAGCCCTCACCGACACCTTCTGAGGGTTTGTTTGCTCACCTGTGACGAGTTAGAGCAGGTCAGAAAAGCCTCAGCAGTTTTTAACCAAACTCATCAACTCTAACTAACCTGTTCACCATCACCTGAGGTGTTTATAGATGCTGGTTCTGTTGCTCCTGTTCTGATTCCACTAATCTTTCATAAGCAACGACTGTTGTCTACAATGGTGTTTATAAAACAGGCCAACTATAAATGTTATGTATATATATTTTTTTTAAGTAACAAAGTGAAGTTTTTACCATTAATCTCCAGAAATATTCACCAAAAATTTGTTGAAAATTAATTAAATGATGTCCAGTTGAAAAATATTGGCGTCTTCGTAACATAACCATAAAAATCAGGTCTAAAATGCATCGGCGTGGGTCCAAGTCTTTGGGTGACGCCATATTAGATGCGATGTTTCCTTCTACGGGAGCCCGTGAGGACAAAACACATTTACAGATTTGTAACAAGCGGTTAGAAAACTTTCTCCATTCATAAACGTTGTTTTACACATTTACCTCTTCCCTCGTTGCCAGTGATGAAAGGGAGTCTGATGTCATTTTGCTGGAGGTGGAACGATCGGACCCTGATTTTTGACCCTAATGGCCTTCCGTACGTAAGGTCTTACTCGAACACAAAAATACTGCTTGCTTGGAATGATTTAGGTAAGTGCTGCCCCCTATCGCCAGGGAAAACACACACCGTCACTTTAAGGTGTTAAAAAGACGAACGCACAGCGAGGAGATAAGTTTCACTTTTGGTTCCACTAACGAACACTAGGGGGTGCTAAAAACAAGCCAAAACTGCATACAACACTTTTATGCTCAGCCAGTTTGTTGATTTGTTTGATTAACTCTGGGTAAATGTGCTTCTGCTGTTATTGTTATTTCAGCGTGTAGATCAGGTGGAATGTGTCAAGAAGTCCATCTCTAGTTCTCTGCTAATTACAATAAACTCAGAATAATGTCTCTAAATGGTTAATATATTAAAAACACCTTCCCTCTGGTGTTTTATCTAAAACAACATCAGAATAGAAATCATGTCCTCTGCTACACTTTATTGTAAAATTCTTATTTGTCTTTAAAAGTTGGATTCTAGCAGTAAAACGTTCTTTGATCTGATCACACATGCATTAGAGCCGTCACCTTATCACCCCCCATCATGGAGCAGCGCTCAGAAAACCAGAACGAGTTTGTTCTGAGTGATTAGTGTTTCACATTATCAAGAGGTTCCTAAAAGCTCCACTCCATGTTACATTTGAATAAAGAGGCTGAATCATTTTAGAAAAACGCAGCAATTAAGTGATATTTTGCACAAATGTCACCGTTATTTGCTTTGCTGTGGACTGAGAGACATCGCTTTAAAAAAAATGATAATTGACTGAAAAATAATTTCCACAAGCTCCCAAAAGGCCACGGAAGCCGAGTAATTTTCATCTCCATTACATCTGTCCTCATCAGAGCCACTGCATTACAGCCGCCAGCTTGATTAGGAGGAATTAGAGGCGTGGCGCCCTCAGCGCGCGGCGGGTGAAGCCCCTGTCACACCGATCGATTCGCTGTTAGCTACTGTCAGCGCGGCTTGTTAACTCCTCCTCTGCTCCGCCAGAGAGATATACGCCGCTCTGAGGGGCCGTTTAAAGGTCAAGGGTCACCGCCAGGGGAGTTATTTGTCACATGAAGAAAATATACACCTAACAAGATGCTGAGGTCCTCAGACAAAGAAGATGATGAGCGTCAATCATTTAGAGCTGGAGCGCAGTAAAAGGTCAGGGGGAACATTCGGCGTCGGGCCGCGTGGAGAACGGTGCTGAATGAAGAGATGATTGGCTTGTCTGGTGCTGTATTTACCGCACAGCAGCGTTTCATCACTCACCAGTGGAGAAGCAGCCGTTATAACTAAACATGGTGGGAATGATTCAACGGGGATGAAACGGTCCTGTAAGGATCCACGGTCCAGAACCATCCAGATCAGGCGCCGACCCACAAAGAGGACTGATTCTGGTTTTCACTCCACCATGGAGGTCTGAAACGCTGTTGAATAAAAGTATGAGAATATTTCTCTGTCAGATTATACCTGGAGAGCATAAATAAAACACTCCTGATCTCAGAGTCGCTCAGCTTAAAGATCTAAAGAACTCACAGAACAACTCCACCTAGATTACAGGCCTCGGGTCTAAACGCCAGATTAGAGGAGAGACTGCTAATGCTTTTAATAATGGGCCTACAGGGTGTCACTATAATTATTTCTGATGTGGAGTTATTCAGCTGAGGCAAATTTTGGGAGCTCCTCTAGTTAATCTGGGCCTGGCAGGGTGTAATAAATGTGTGAGGACATCCCTATTATGTCATCCATGAGCCCCATGGGGGTGGGGGGGTCATAAAACATCCAATAAAAGGTGATGGATCAGACGCCTGGAAGGAGGAAGAAGCTCCACGTATCAAACCAAACGGGACGTTTAAGGGCAAATTCAAATTAACACCAACACTAGATAGTTTTTTAAACATTAAGCTAGCGCTTTAACGTTGATCTCAGTGATTGTTGAGTTAGAAACTTGACCAGTTTCATATCTGACACCACTCTGCTGCCTCTGCTGACCAAAAACCACACTAGATAGTTTTGTGGAGCGGGTAGGTGGCCTATAGGGGGAGCTCTTATACCTGCTTTACGGCTGTTAGCTGTGATGCTAGTGGTTAGCATTTTCAGTTCACCGATCATCAATAAAAAACACAAGAAGAAAAAGAAGTTTACTTTTTCTGTTGGCATCATGGCGGAGCCTGGAAGTAAAAGTAACAGAGTAATGTCTTTGGAGGTGAAGCAAAGAGCTAAAACCAGAGTGAACATTGGCGTGGCCTACGCTAGCTTGAGGAGCTAAAGGAGGCTACAAAATCACGGACTGATGGTGACCTGGCTTTGTTGCTACTGGAATTGTGAGTAATGATATTTTTGTCCAACAGTGTGGATCTTTTTACTTTGTGGTTTATTTTAGTATTAGTTGGCTCATGCTAGCGTTAGCTCGTTGTTAGCGCTAGCTACAGCAGGTGGCAGCAGGGTTGTTTACGACAGTTGAAACTGCTCACTGTTACTTTAACGCGGTTGCGTTGGACATTTTTTGTTTGCACATTTGTTCTTTAAATTTATTTTTGTCCACCATAAAAAAATCATCGTGGACCGGCGAGGACAGGTAAGAATACTACCGCTGAATGTGGACACACCCTCTGTCCTCCACCTGGAGCCTTCACCTACGGGGTTACGCCACCCTGTGGGTCCTGCTGGCGGCGCCCTACCGGACCGGAGAAGGGGACTTGGCAGTCCACTCCCAGCTTTAAGCACCAGACAACGTTCATTAAAATACAACAGGAGACAATTATCTGTAAAATAAATCCAGCTCGATGAGGGAGAAACTTGGCAGGAACAGGAAGGAGCTTGGAACAACCCCCGTCCTTCACTCTATTAACCCCGGCTATGGCGTGGTCTCTTTGGGTAGCCGCCTGGACAGCAGAGCTGATGAGAGCCGGGGAAAATAGAGGCAGCAGACAGAAACCTGGAGCAGAAACCGGGAAGTTCCTCATTCCTGTCATTTTTCCACCTCTTCCTCACAGGAATGAGCCTGTCATTCTGGGATCCCAGCTGATCCATCTCTCGTCTTCCTCCCCGTTTCTCCCGTCACCGTTACATTTTTATTATTTATCCCATCTCCCTGCTTCTCCAAGGAACTCCGTTTCCTTTCAGTCCAATTCTGGAAACTACAAGCTGTAAACCTGGTAACAGGAAGGGGTTTAATCCCCTCTGGTGAGTTTATTTTATCACCTTTATACCCGACTCTCCCTCTGGATGATGGACGTTAACTTTCTACTCCCAAATAAACGAACAGGAAACGCTGGCGTTAAATCTCCTGGTCAAAGATCTACGATCCAATAAAAACGCTATGAAATCATAAAGTTTTATTAGAACCATTTTTTTCTTCTGTTATACAATTTGCATTAAATTAAAACGGAAAAATGTAAATCTCAGTCCAACGCTTCCCCACAAGTTTTAGCTTGTTTCCGTTTTTTAATCCAGAGGACGTGATTGTGTTAATGGGATTGAGCTGCACCACAGCGGCGCGTGAACTGGATTAGCGTTACGTAAAAACATCACTGATGTAATTGTGCACACAGAACACATCTGTCACCGAGGTGAGAAATCTCATTTACGTTCCTGCAGGGATGAAATTATACCTGGAATCCTCCTCAGGTGTAACTTTTTATGGCTGATCTGAGTTCAGATCCTGATAAAAGCAAAGATGCTGCTCAGCCTGATGGAGACGCCTCTAACATTATTGGATTATATGTTTATTAAGCTCTTCTTACACCTTCTGCAGCTCAGAGCTCCACTTCCTGTCAGTTTTTAGTCTCACAAAGGATCAGCTGGAGTCAGAAACTACCTAATGACCTCAGGATTAATGAGATTATTATCTAAATACTAGTTTCATAAGATCCAGAGGAAAATAGTTGATTTTTTCCATTTTAAACCTGAAAGTTCTGATGGAACAAAGTTCATGTCCAACGTGGAAAAATCATTTACAGCCTTTTTTGCCTCGTTGCTCATTTTTATTGAACATAAATATTGTTTGTTAGCGGCGCTCAACCCTAAACCATACACTCGCTATTTCAACACATCTGCAGTCGTCTCTAGTAGGAGTGAATACCAAGTGAGTCGATCTCTGTGGGAAAAAAGCTCTCGCTCCTGCTTCAGGAAGTACAAGTTAGCTGAAGTCAGACGGCTTACTTCCTGATATGTGGACATCTCTCCTCTGATTGGCTAACAGCAACACGACTCTACCACTGACTCTGTTTGCTCTGCAACGTTGATGTTTTATCTCCACCAATAACACAAGCCTGGAGGAGTTCTGCTGTGTGGTGGAGTTGCTAATGCTAACGGTTAGCTTCTACTAGCCCAGACGTTCTCTGCTGTTTCCTGGACGCTAAACCAACAACAGCCTTCCCCGTCGTGAGTCCAGATGGGTGAGTCCATGGATGTTCAGTGACAGTGTGACGTAGATCTGTCAGGATTTTCTATTTGCAAGAAAACCTTTTCTACTTTTTTCTAATTTTTGAAATTGCAGGATCAAAATGTGGATTAATCATTATTACATTTTTATTAATCTGCATTAATTGGGGCCAAATTTGCTCTAGTGTTTGTTTTTCAAACAACTGAATCTTAAAGGTAAAATGCCTAAAACATTCAACTAAAGCCATAATAAAAGTCTCTCATTAATAAACATTTTTAAACTACTACTGCATTTTGCAGTAGAAACAGCAGAAATATAAACTTTCATGTGTTCATCAGCTTTTGAATGATTGGTTCTCATGCTGCACCTTCTGCACTGTAACTGCTCACCCTTTAATTTTGCCTTTTTTATTTCTTGCATCTAGTTTTGTTTATTTTTAAATCTGATTTTAAAATCTCCTGTTTTGTTTTCATGTTAATTTTAATGTTTTATGTTGCTGCTGATTTTAGAAATCACACTCAACGTCTCCTGTGTGTGAAATGCTCAATAGAAATAAAGATGTCTTGCCGTGGATCTTGGAAGAAAACGCTTAAAGAAAAAGTTTAAAAAGAAAAATGAATTTGCGTCTGCTGTGAGCCTCGGATGATCTTAATCTGATGAACTTTTACTCTGAATCGTGATTCCTCTCCTCTGCAACGCGCCGAGAATCTAATTTGTTTTATTGTTTTCAGCGCGGCGGCGTCCTCGCTCACCTGTGTTTATTATCTCTCCTGTGTGCTTCCTGATCTTGTTAATCAGTTTGTGTAATTATTTCCCTCTCCGATCTCTAACTCAATCATTTGTTTATGCATGTATTTAATACGTGGGTTTAATCTGCCGATCAGCCGCCGCGGCTCCGTTCTTTCTCCTCTCCTGCAGATAATTAGTGAACTCTGCATGCAGCTTCCAGAACAGACGCCCAGCAGCTCCAAACTGCAATGAAACTCCATCTCAAGTGTGTGTTTGTGCACGTCAGTGTGTGTAGGTGGGTGTTTACTTCAGTGTTTAATTATCGGCTGCTCGGCAGGGGAAAGGATGCTTTTGTGTGCGATCGGGTTGGAGGTTTGCGTGTCGTGTGCTCGTGCATACTGAAGATGCTCCAGCAGGAAGCTGCACCCAGCTGTTTACTGGATCGTCAGTCGTAACCCTGAGCGGCACAAGCACAACAACACCAAAACCTGGTTAGATGTGAAAAAAGAATAAATCTGTGCAAAAGGACAGGAAAATTATTTTTAATGTTTCTGATGCAGAAATAATGAATGTTTAGAAAAAAGAGGACTATTAAAGCCCAAACAACCGCATCACGGTGAGCCGATGTAGGAGCTAGATGTACTCAGGTTCCTGCATATGCTGATGATGTCACACTATGGTGACGCCACTCAACTTTGCACCCTAGTTTTTTTACCAGCTAAGCACAAAAGTTGCTACCAGCAGTAACAGTTCTCAAAATAATTCATAGATGGAGAGATATTGTTCTTTGTTCAATAAAGTTATTTATAACTTTATAAAGTTGTTTATAACGCCACGTTTGATAAGAATCCCCAAAGGTAACGATGTATTCCTTTTGTAAAAGTCGTCCATGTTTCCTACGATGAAGAAAACCCAGATCAGATCTGGCTACCGGACACGTTACACGCCAACATCCAGTTTGTCTGATATGGAAACATCTCGTGATTTTACAGATTTGAGCTGAAACTCGACAGCCAACCCGCTACAGCTAACTAAAATCACATTTCTCAACACTAGGACTGGGTAAAAAATTAGATTTAATCGATTTTTGATCTTTTTCATATACATTTTGCAAAATCGATTCATTAGGCCTAAGATCGATTTTTTTCCCCTTGAACCAGACGGACCCGGGAGCGGATCTGCAAGGACTTCAGGGTACAGATTTGTTCCAAAAACATGCTTAATGTGCACCAACATACACAAACTGCAGATCTACTTAAGGGGAAGAAGCTGGTCCAAACGATAGAAACGTCGTTCTCTACCTCAGCAACACCCAGTTCCAACAGTAACTCGCTAAATGAAAAGAACATAAAAAGATGCTAAATGCACATATCAAGAGAAACAAGCAGTAGCGACAATGAATAATGAAGACTAAACTGAATTGAATCAAATGGAATCGTGATTAATCGATTCAGAGCCTTATGAATCGAATCGATTTAGGAAATTGGCCACAATACCCAGCGCTACTCAACACTGGATCATTTATGTGCAGAGATCAGAAATGTGACATTTATTGTAAATTCTACATGCATTTGTCTGAATTTTTGCTGAAAATGGACGTTTTAAAGGATATCTTCATTAGTTTTATGGTGACTAACTAAAAGACGTCATTTTGTACTTTGATTCAATTCTAATATAAATGTTAAGGTGACGCCACAGCTGGCTGGCCGAACGCCACTACTGTGCAGACGGAGCACCTGGAGGGTGTGTTGTACATTCCTCTGAACTATCACAATGTAAAATGTTAGCCCTATACATGTAAAACTAACAGAGATACGGGCGTTTCTGGGTCTGCTCAAGTCAAAACCCTATCCCTAAAAGGTCGTCACTAGTAGATGACTTTAATAAAACCCTCAAAGTGGTTCATGAGATCATTTGCTTTAAAGACCGACAGGAGCTCGTCCATCACTTTTCTGCTGCAGGAGATGAAATAAACAGATTAAGATGAGATAAAAATTCTGCTTTTATGACAAACTATCTATATTATTATTGTTGTTTGTTTTTAAATGCATAAAAACGTTCAACATAATCACGTTGAACCTAAAATAAAAGTGTTTTCCTCCAGGTCGTTTCTGACACATCAGCACGTTTGGAATAAAACGCTGGATTCGTACAATCAGCTGATTGGAATCAGTGCTGAGCTGTCACTCTCACCGTTTATCCATTTCCTTTCCTCTGCACATAAAAACAAAAGATCCCCGACACACAGAACACACACCTGCAGGTATCGACCGCTTTATGGGTCCAGCTCAGCTGAAACGTGGCCCAAAGCAGAACCGAGACGGATTGGAGGAGAAGGAGAAACGGGGCGAGAAGATGAAGAGCGGAGGGGGGAGATGGTAATGACATGAGGGGTGACACACACACACACACACACACACACACACACACACACACACACACACACACACCACAAGATGTAACGACAATCTTTCTAGTGAAGAGCAGTGGTGACAGGATGGTTGACAGGCACTTACACCAGCCAATCAATGAAGACGATCAATACAAGACCAGACCAATCGATGGCCGCCACAACCTCTGTAGGGCATGTACACACACACACACACACACACACACACACACACACACACACACACACACACACACACACACACACACACACACACACACACACACACACACACACACACACCTAAGATATCGCATTAAACATTTTATTCTGACAAAATTTACAAATCTTCCTTTTTAGGGTAAAAACATTATTTATTCATCTGTTTACATTTTAATTATCAAGAGTCCTCCAGAAAATACATTTAAAACTTGCTACTCAATAAGATACAATCTGACTTCTGGAAGCAGTAAATAGTGCAACGACAGGTGAGAAAGCCCCGCCCCTTTTAATTTTATTCTCTTCACACTCGTTACCCGGCCTTTCCACCGGATGCACAACGTAATGGATGCGTTTCTCCCACAACCTCAGCAGCCCTTTCCCATCAGGAGCGTTTCAGAAGCAAAATGGCAGCAAAGTCACAAAATCCCCGGAGAATTGCAAGATCAGTCATGTATTCACCAGTTCACAAGATAAGCTAGGAGAAATTGGCAGCATGAATCCAAAAGGTTTGTGGTTTACTTTGTTCGTTTTACCTCGGCCACGGAGGTTTCACAGGTTATGACATATTTATTTTACTACTTAAGCAACAGGAAATCTGCATGTCTTTTATTTTGAAAGTTGTTAAATATTTTACACTGCTCCCCTGTTTGACTTCCTGTCTGGCCCAATCTGAACTGCTGAGTGAGTGAAAACATAGAACCGAAGCATCAGTTTAGCGGAGTGACGCAACACGCTGGTTCTGCTTCTGAGACATCACGGCCGGAGGACACACACCCATTAACTACAACAGCGACTATTAGCTGCATACGCTACACAGATGCTCATACTGATCCAGGTTCTGCTGGAGGTTTCTTCTAGGCGATAAATCGAAAATGTATCGTTATCGATATTTCTGACTCTAATCGATATAATTTTTCTCATCTCAATAAATTTGGTGATTAAAAAAACGAAAAGATGTGTGTAGGTTGGCGACGTTCATGTCCCTTTAAGAAGCTGTACCATCTCGAGTCACATGACAACGTGACTCAACATAATACATAGGGATGTGTATTGGTAAAATTCTGGAGATACGATACGTATCACGATACCGGGGAGACGATACGATACATCACGGTATTTTGAGATACATTCAGCCAGGCGATTTTTTTAGACTGTTGAATTTTCCTACAATAAATTCACAGTCCAAACTGATACGTAACATGTTTAACATGGGGTATCTGGACCATAATAGAGGGATTTACATTTCAGTGGTGGAAACTAGACCCATTTAACACTGCTGACACCTAGCGGTTGGCGTTTGAATTGCACCAAAAGAAAAGAAAATACACAAATATTTGCATGTAAATTCTTCCAAAAACTCGATACACAGCTTTTGAATATCGATATATCGCAGGAAAAAATATCACGATATATTGCCACATTGATATTTTCTTACATCCCTAGTACTACGTGTGACAGCTCCCTCTAGTGGACAACCTTTGTTTTTGCGCATTCATGTAGTTATCGTCCATTTATCGTAATCGAGGTGAACTTCTCAATATACCGTGATGTTGACTTTAGGCCATATCGCCCAGCCCTAGTTTCTTCCTGTTAAATAGGAGTTTTCCTCTCCACTGTTGCTACATGCTTGCTTAGATCCAGCTCCGGTGGCCTAGTGGAGTGTCCGCCCCGGGACTGGGAGATCGGGGTTCGAATCCCGGTCGAGTCACACTAAAGACTTTGAAAAAATGGACACTACTAGAGACTCTACTGGAGAGAGACACTACAGGGTCACTACTGGAGACCCTTCAGGAGACTCTACTGGAGAGGGACACTACTAGACACGCTATAGGGTCACTACTGGAGACAGACGCTACTGGAAAGAGACGCTACTGGAAAGAGACACTACTAGACACGCTATAGGGTCACTACTGGAGACAGACGCTACTGGAAAGAGACGCTGCTGGAGAGAGACACTACTGGAGACACTACCATACATGCAGCAGTGCAGAACCCAACAGGGATATCTGTGTGCTGAAGCAGTTCAGGCTGAGATGTTTCTCTAGCCATGCCTGAAAAACACAAAGCATTAAAAACCCGTTCTTTAATCCTCCTCTTCTCCTCCATTCTGCCTTTTTAACCAAAAGTGGATTAAAGAGGTGAAATCAATGAGACATCAGAGCCACCGTCTCGGTCTATTTCAGGGAGCAGCTCTGCCTCATGTTTCAAACATCCTGCATAACTCAGATTCTCCTCCAGAAAGCAAATAACACCAAATATGGAGCAGAAAACTGAAGCTAAAAGGAAGGAAGAAAGAGACCGGATCCAGGAATGTGGATCTGATCAGGTATGGGAGCAGGAACATCTTCTGCTGGATGATTGTTTCGACACGCGGCTGTCTCTGAGGCGGTTAGCCGAGGTGCTAGCAACGGTAAAGCTGCTTAGCATCACTGTCACTCCTCTCTGCTGCAGGAGCACCGGGCGCTTTGGAGCTCAGGTTCCACATCAGCAGATTACCCACAATACACCAAGGGGATTTCCTCGCCTCGCCTCACAGAGAGCTCTGCAGCGCCGTTTGTTACAAGAGTGTAAACAGGAGTAACAGGAGTCACGCGCTTTTGACAAAAGAAGAAGAATCAGGGATCAAGATGAAGTAGTTTAGACAAACTTGTATTTTCAGGAACGAATGGAGCATTTTTATCCACTGGAAGCATCTGCCACCAATGAAATAAACGAGATAATCTACTTTAGATTTCTTTTCATGTGTTCTTCATCCTCTGAATGTAAAATTCTGCATCCATGTAAACAAATTCAACCAGAATTAACACAACAGGCCAAATGTTTCATTTTTGATGCCTTTTCTCCACGATTTTAAAGCCTCTGCCTGTTTAACAGTATTAGTACACTCCTCAAAAACCTGATGCACGTCTTCCAACCTCTAGGTAGGAATAGGTTACCAGAATATAAGCTGGTTTTAATGGTTAATGTAGCAAATGTGTGCTTAAAGTGACACTAAGAGCCACTAGACATGTTTTATTTACCTTATAACTCACTATGTGACACTTTTCTCCAGGTTGCACCTCAGATTTGAGTCAGGAGGCACCTTCTTTTGGTTTTCTTGCAACATAAAATATTTCAAAACAATGTTTGCATTAGGAGTGTCTACTGGGAATACAATACATATCACGATGCAGGGTACGACACGATATGTTGAGATACTAAAAGCTATTTTTAAATTTACTAGGAAAACACAGAACAGACGCTTTGACACATCCAGTTTTAACCGCAGGATCTTGTTTCGTCAGAACGAAGGCGGTAAGATCTGCTGCCACCTAGCAGTCAGAGATTGAATTGCATGTAAATGGTTGAATAAGTTCTCATTGAAGCTTTTTCCCCACAGAGATCGACTCTAAAGGCTTTCGTTTACACTAGAGGCCACAGCAGATGTGTTGATTCAGTAGCATAACAAAATATTGTGATTTTTCAGCGTATCAATATTTTCTTACATCAAAACTCTCAAGATTCTTTGTCATTATTTTGTACTTCTATTGTATTTTTTGACCGTTTGAATAACATTTTTTGTTTAAATTTTCCTCGTCTGTCTCTTTTTTAAAGTGTTTACGTCTCTGAGCTGAAAATGTGCTTAAATAAAGTTAAAGACTTTTAGGGTCGTCTTCTGCCTCCTCTTCATCACTTCATCACATCACAGCAGAACTGGACGAGGACAGAAAAAGTCCTTCAGCGTGAGACGTCAGAGCTTTCTTTGTGTTTTTACACGGGGGGTTGTGTGTGTGTGTGTGTGTGGGGGGGGCTCCGCAGCAAATACGGTGATTAATGTTTAGCTCCGTGTTGTGATTCATGGAAAGATGAGTAAATGGGTGACTGAGTGTGAAAGAACTGACGCCAGCGAGTGCAACACACACACACACACACACACACACACACACACACACACACACACACACACACACACACACACGGTTACTGAATGACTGCATGATCTAGTTAGTGAGAAATGTTCAAGGATCACTGGATCAAAATGGAATTAAATCTTTTCTAACCGACTGAACTATTGCAGGATTTTTTTTAGTAGGCGCTGATGTTTCCAAGAAAGATGACTCCATTTTGGAGCAGCGACAACAAAACAGTGGAGCGTTATCACATCTCCCACCCAGCAAAACAAAGAGGATGACAAATGTGTGCAGCGCGCCGTGTTGTTTCCGCTTTGCGTCAAAGGAGCAGAAGGACGATAATATTAGACTCTTTATGTCACGACTTCACAGAGACGACTTTCACCTCACAACCAGATGCTGCTTGAGCCTCTGAAACCTTTACCTCCTCTGGAATCGAGCTCCAGTCGTAGTTTTGGTTTTTAAAGCCATACTATGTTTAAATCCTGTTCTTGAGCCAGTTTGTGCTAAAATGACCTTTACAGGGTTAATGATGTCACCCAGACCCCCACCGCCCTCTGTGGCCAGAATACCACACTTGCAACTTCAGAGTGGCGGTCCGGTCCCTTTTGGACTTAGTAAAGTGGAGCTGACATGCCTGGTGCTGCAGTCTGCTTCCAGCATGTTTCCTGCATGTTTTAGATCATGAACACAGCTGATGTGTTTGATTTAGTGATGAACCGCTCCTGTAGACACTAATGAAGGCTGAGGAGACGTTTCAGCTGTTAGATTAAGGTGTTAAAAAGACCAACGCACAGCCAGGAGAGAAGTTTACCTTTTGGTTTCACTTACAGACACTAGGGGGTGCTAAAAACTAGCTAAAACTGTGTTCCTTTGAATCCCCAACAGCTATAAAAAAATGTTGTTTTTGTCTCCCTCAGAGTTCCGGCTCAGACTCAAACCTGCGTGGAAATGGTCATTAGTCCTAAACGTTAACAGGATGGAACACCTTTGGACAAAAACTGGATCCAGTGTTTAATAACTAATGAGTCTCATCCCTTCTGAGGAGTTTTGTTCCACTCTTCTTTACAGAATCAGCAGAATTTAGTCAGGTTCTCCAGCAAGAAACAGACTTGTTAAGGTCAAAGGTCATACATTAATAACGGTTTTCGTTTGGTGATGCTAGGCTAGGCTAATAATCTGGTGAACAGGATACGGAGTCGGGCTGAGCAATCCATCGTTTGCTGGTTTTTGTTGATGTTGTCAAAGCTGTGGATTTTTCCAGCACACCCGACTGACTCAGGGTCTGTTAACGATTTAACATCCGGGTTTATCCAGAGGTTTTAACGTGTCACGGCGCTAGCAGGGGGGCGGGGTTTGGGGGCGTGATGCTGTAGCCCGAGCTGACGGAGCGGTGCATTTGGTCGTATTACTGGGTTTGTACTGTCACTGTTTTTTATGTCTGAAGTCTTTTAGACACAATTTGCTTCTAAGTCTGCAAATTCTCTTCTTTGGAAAACTGCTTGAATTTTCCTGAAGGCACAAACCGCTGCAGAGTTACGATAAACCAAACCAACGCGTGGCGTTCGGTGTTTTAGAGGAGAAACGATCAGGAAAAGCTTCAGATTTCATCGTTCATTATTAGTGATCACTTATGACGGTATGATGTCATTTCCTGTCATGACCATAAATGCTACCGTACATTGTGAATATTTTTGCTGAAGCTTGATTTTAAAAAAATCGTGAATAAAAATTTAAATCACAGTTTCTGCCAGAAACACGGAGGGAAAATATCCGTGTGGAGCTGATTTTAATGAGCTGTGGCGTCCTGCTCCCAGGATGTAGCGACGATCCCGGCTGCCATGAGGCCTGGAGGCAGCGCTCACCCTGGATGCGTCACCAGCTGATCACAGAGCCAGCGACACTCCTCACTCACTAACCAGTTGAACTCAGCCTGAGGGAGACGGAGGACATGCAGGCCACTGGCCAGAAGGTCAGATGGGACGGATACGTCACCATGCGGCTCGTTTATGCTCTACATGTGACGGAGAAGTAAACCAACCATTCAAAGGGTTTCTGGGGGTGATGAGAGCTGGAAGTTCCCTCCTCCACCACGGCTTTCCCCTGATTTCATTTACTCCATGGATGCTAAGATGATGCAACGTCCAGTCAGACGAGGAACAGTCATGTTCCTTCACTGGATCAGGCTCAGATGACCTCAGGCTTCAGGCTCATGATCACATTTTAAAGGTCAACATCGTCTCTTTGGTGTGACGCTAGCGGCTGCGTCTCATCTCCTGATGTCAGGAAATTCCATCCCGTCTCTGACTAAACGCCGACATGAAACAAGTCTAAATATTCCATGAGGTTCCATGTCAACCAGTGAACTGGAGGACACGTTTCCCTGTTCTCCATCAGCTTTTGTCTCCCAGCTTGGATCTAATCCCTGTAGAGAAGCGGCTGCTGGATTTATAGACATCCGTAGAGCAGACGGAGGGAGGTTCCCCTGTTCACTGAGATAATAGCAGAGCACTGAAGTGGAGTAGTTTAACACACACACACACACACACACCCTCTTAAGCTCTGCATGTGGCAATTATCTCCCCTCGCAGCAGCTTGTGGCATCTCCCTCATCTCCTCTCGTTTTATTAATCTCATCCTAACTTCTCTCTCCTCCTCTCTTCCATCTCTTCATCATTCCTCTCATCTCTGTTGTTTCTCCTCTAAACATAAGAAAGTGATGAGATCTTCTCACATTCAGGCAAAGCCTGGACTACCTGCACCCCTACAAAAAACTTAGACTGAAATGTTTTCCCGTAAAGTTTTTATTTTATAACAATCTGTGCTCCTGCTGCATTTTTCATGTTCTCCATCGTTTCTTCAGAGTCAGGAAAAACTCTGAATACGTTTTCTTTAATATCTGAAGCAGGATGAGGACCAAAGCAGATCCAGCTGCTGCAGGAAGGAACCTTTAAAACGCCACGGCTCGGCTAGAGGAAAGGAAACGTGCAGAGCAGGTCGAGGGGGTGTCATTTGAACGCTGATGGTGAACAAAAGAAATCACCAGGACGGTTAAACAAACACTGACAGGAGGAGTAAAATCCATGTTTCAGCTGCAGCTCATCCTTCATCTCGCTGATCTGCAGACTTCAACGGGAAAGGGAACGCTCGTGTCAGCTGTCTGTTCCAAAGAGAAGACGTGAGTGATGTCTCACCAGGAAGTTGATGCTTTTCCTGTTCTTGCAGCGTGACGAAGTGCAGAAATGTGAAGAAGCTGCATTTCTCACGCAGCAGCTGCTCTTGCTCGTACTTTCAGACTTTTGGGGTTTTGGTGCCACCTTTGGAGGGGAGCGCTGGTCTGAGCAGCAGACGGACCCTTGAGGACAGTAAAGATGACTGGACACGTGCATGATGCAAACTCTCCTCTGATTGGCTAACGGCTGCGTGACTCTTCCGCTGCCGTTGTTTGTTCTTTCTTGGATAGAAAATTCAACGTTGACGTTTTGTCTCCACAAAAACCACGCCTGTGTGACTTGTGCCGTGTTGTAGAGCTGCTAATGCTAACATTTAGCTTCTAGTAGCCGAGATGTGGTCTGCTTTCCAGGTGGGCGGGGCCATGAATGCCATTTCTCCCGTGACATTCTCCAACTGTTTTCCCATTTATGTCCTTCCTGCTGCTGCTGCTGCTGCGGGTGACGGAGGTTGAATAAGACGTCCAAATTCAGCGTGCATGAGCATCTCTACGACACGGTTTCTCGTGGAATGAGTCAAGTGCAACCAGCCACTAGGGGGCGTTTCAGGTCTTTCCGGCTTCAACTTCCACTTTATGTTCCTCTCTTATGTGTGTCAATGGCTGGTGACCAGATTATGTCTTTGAAATATTGAGTTTTAGGTGTTTTAGATGGTTTATGGTTCATTTAAAATCCAAGGTGAACTTAAAGTGTAGAAAAAGTCGCCTCAAACCCACCAGAAAAGGAAAATGCACCTGAACGTTCTTAATCAAGTCCAGACACGAGGTTACGGGTCGACAAATGCAGCGTTCCTGCTGTTTGGAGGCTTTTAGAGAGGCCAACCGCACCTCTCAGAGGAAAAACGGGCTTTTCTTATCTCTGGTTTATTGTTGCCTCGCTGGAAAAATAACAGACCTGAAGCCGATTCTCTAAACTCGCACGTCTTTTTCTCTGCTGGTAATTTCCTCCAGAGTTTCTCTTATTGCTGCTGCTTCGGTTTAAAAAAGCATCTGATCAAAAGTTATAACAGCATCATTTCTCAACAGGCTTTTACTTTAAGACCGACAAAAGGCGGCAGACATCATGCATCATCTCTCTAGGAACCAAGGGCTTAAACTTCATCTAAAGAAGCATTTCAGGAGCGGCTGGTAGTGTCCACACCTGGTCCTCCTGCATATTGTAGAGGTTTCTCTGCTCCAACACACCTGGTTTTAGCCAGCAGGTGCTCGATGAGCTGCTGAACAGGTGATTCAGACAGTGAATCAGGTGTGTTGGAGCAGGGAAACAACTCAAACAGGCTGGATGGTGGCAGGATAGGACACCACTAACATAAAGAGTAACGTAGGACCAGTCTTAGAGCAGGAATGTTAGTTTTATCGGTGGAGAGCTGAAAGAGGAGGAGGATCAGAGAGTTTGGGACGGAAACTGATTGGAAAATTTAAAAAATGCATTAAGGAGGACGTCTATAAACTGATAAGAATAATTCTTCTAATTAGGAAACTTACAAATTTCAAACCTCTCCTGACTCTTGCAACATTTGCTCTGCCTCCCCTTCCACAAATTTCTGTCACAACCCGCTTGAATTCAGGCCAGCTTCTCCCTCCTAGGAACCGAGCCAGCGCGTAGGCAGCGGCGCAGAGAGTCTGCGACGAAGACGAAGGTGTTTCTAAGAATGAAGAACCACAGCAGCTTCACTCCAGAATTCCTCTGCAGTTGCTTCTTTTCCTAATCCCAACAGAGCATGAGGTGCTATCATTCCCCCTGCCAAGTGCCCCTGAGAGCCCCGCTACACGCTAACGGAGTTAACAGATAATCACATAACACACACACACACACACACACACACACACACACACACACACACACACACACACACACACACACACACACACACACACACACACACACACACACACACCAGGAATTATGGATCTTATCAGACTGACACACGTCGCAGCAGCAGACACCCACCCTGACGTAGGAGACGTTTGTGTGTTCAGATCTTTTCATCCAGATGTGGATCCAGCTGTGCCGCAGCAGCAAACATCAACAACTTTTTTCATATTTTACAGGATTTTCAACATTTCATCTGACCTCGTTTACCCTGAACAACTGAAAACAGGTGCGATTTGATCACTCAGGAGAACAGAGACCATCGTGGTTTCCTTCTCAAAGTTATTTTGCTGGAATAAAACAAAAGCCACTGATCCGACGGCAGCACTTTGACCTCCGTTAGAGCATGTGTAAACAATGAGAGGAGCAAACATCAGTAACGAGTAAAAGCTCACAGAGGGGTCACAACACTAAAGTTAAACACGAGTAGAAATCTTCCTGTCAAAACACAAAGTTTCTTTAGAAACAACAACCTGCAGCCAGAGGAGTTACCGGATACCAACACACACTCATGGGACCGTTCTAGAGCTCTGATTGGTCAGAGGGAGGCCTCACCTGAGTGTGTGTGAACATTTCTGGGCCGCAGCATCAATCATGGATTTCTCGTTTGTGAGCACATCTCATATTATGGTCATGAATAACAAATATGACAACATGTTTATAAGCTCTCGTCTGGATTTACGGATCTATTTTTTTACTCATAAAACCCGTGAGCAGGTGGAGCTGAAACCAGACGGAGCTCCGAGTCCCGAGTCTGTAAAAATTAACCAGTGAATAAACGAGTGTGAGACACGGTGGAGAAACATCAGGTCTGACCAACAAACAAACTAAATAACTATATAAACTAAACAAACTAAACTAATAAACTAAATAAACTAAACTAATAATAAACTAAATAAACTAAATAAACTAAACTAATAAACTAAATAAACTAAACTAATAATAAACTAATAAACTAAATAAACTAAACTAATAAACTAAATAAACTAAACTAATAAACTAAATAAACTAAACTAATAATAAACTAATAAACTAAATAAACTAAACTAATAAACTAAATAAACTAAACTAATAATAAACTAATAAACTAAATAAACTAAACTAATAAACTAAATAAACTAAACTAATAAACTAAATAAACTAAACTAATAATAAACTAAATAAAATAAACAAAACTAAATATAATAAACTAAATAAACTAAACTAATAAACTAAATAAACTAAACTAATAAACTAAATAAACTAAACTAATAAATAAACTAAATAAAATAAACAAAACTAAATATAATAAACTAAAATAAATATAATAAACTAAATAAACTAAACTAATAATAAATAAACTAAACTAATAAATAAACTAAATAAAATAAACAAAACTAAATATAATAAACTAAACTAAATAAACTAAACTAATAATAAATAAACTAAATATAATAAACTAAACTAACAAACTAAATAAACTAAATATAATAAACTAAACTAATAAACTAAATAAACTAAACAAACTAAGCTAATAAAGTAAATAACTAAACTCAACAAAGTAAACTAATAAACTAAATATAATAAACTAAATAAATTAAATGTAATAAACTAAATAAAATAAACTAATAAATTCTCAACCTGACTCACAATATTTCCACCTTTTCTCAGCTTTCTTGACTTATTTTCTGCATATTGTGATTTTATTCTGGAAAATAACATTGACTTTTTCTCGACACTTAAATTTTTATTTTACATTTTTCCATAAAAACAACGTTGATCTCGATTTTAAAAACATTTTTCTCATAGTGTAAAAATTTCCTTTGACTTTTTCTCGACTTTCAGAACTTCTTGTTCACTTTTTACTCAACGTTTAACTTATTTTTCCTCAAACCCAGGAGGAAAATATGTTTTTCTATTGATTAGCTCTGATCTGCTGCTGTAGCAGAAAAATAACTCAAGTTTATATTTAAGAATCAGCTCAGCAGAAAAGTCGTGTTTGTGTCTTAAAGTGAACCCAACTTGACCTCTGAACACTTTCCACGAGTGCCCGGAAGTATTTTACCTCCTGAAATGCGCGTGGGCGGATGCAGTCGGAGATCCTTCTCTTCCCGCTTCCTGCTCATCTTGCAGACGGATCGGAGGATTTATCTCACTCCCAAGCAGACAGACAGATTATAATTAGCCGTTTTCTGTCTGGAAACATGTTTGCTTTGATAATTAAACATAGTTTTCTGACCAGGAGCTGCAGGAGAAGCTGCTGTGATGCTAACAGCTGATCTGCAGATCCATGCCGTTTGTTTTGCAGCTTCACCACTTCCTGTCTGATGACGCCTCATATTTAAGATTATTGAGTATTTCAGCGTTGGTGTCGGTCACCGTATTTCTGCTTTTCTCCTACCTGAAGTGCCGGGTGTCTTTCAGAACTCGGTCGCTGGGAATGCGTTCGCTCTCCCTCTGGTTGAAGGCGTACAGCGTGTACGGGTCGTCGCCGGGCTTCCAGCGCCGAGCGTTCAGGTAACTCCGCTCGTCGAAACCCTCCAACATGTCCTCCCACTCTGCATCAGATATCTGAAATATGAGAATAAACCGTTACCCATGACGACGTAGCACACTGACCCAGACACATGGCTCAGCAGGTAATTCAGGTGTGAGGATTAAGCTCCGCCCCCTCCATGGTACACTGATCTGACAGATCTGACTAAAACATGTTCTTACCTTGCTGGTGCATGTTGAAAATCTTTATTTTATCAACTGATTTACCAATATTTAATGTTTAGTTTTTTAAATAAACACCTTGCTGATGTGCAGGTGAGTGGGCGGGGCTTTCAGATCCACATCCTGAGTGAGCAGAGTACAAAACAAGATGATATGGCTTCACTTTTCTACAAAAACACAAAAGCTTTGTTTATTTATGCAGATTATTATAATAAACTGGTCCTTCAAACCTGTTTAGTCCAGACTGAACCGGATATCAACCCAGAAAATCAACATTTAAAGGTGCAATTTGAAGGAATTTTACAGTAAAATAATCACAAAACGGTCTAATGTCTCAATCATGTGGGATGGAAGGTTAAACTGAAACTGATTACATTCTCAGCCGGCTGGGGGGTTGTTAGCTTTTCTCCTTTTAGGGACGTAGTTCCTGTTTACACTCAGTTTCTGAGGTTGCAGAGTCTGCACTGAGCTAACGCCTCAGCGCTCGATGGTATTTGTAATTCAACAACATCAGGCAAAAAGCTCCAGAGTTGCTTAACGAACTGAAACCAGTAAACAGGAGCGACCCAGAAGTTATTTCTTGTACCCCTAAGAAGCCACGGCATCTTTTTGTTTCACTCTAATATCAGGTGAAGCAGGCTAGAGGCTAACGTTGAGCTAACAATGCTAACAGTGAATTAGAAGCAAATAGTCGGCTCTAAAATTATCTCAAGCTACTTTTTCAACCACCAACAACTGGATATTACAGTGAAATGTGTGTGAAGTGATTAATGAGTCAACTGTGGCGTTTTACTTCCTTTAATGAGTCGTTCAGAACTAGAACAGCAAGCTAACAACATGACGGCTAACAACAACACTTCCTCTAATGCTGGAGGAATATTACCGTAATAATGCTGGAGGAATATTACCGTAATAATGCGGGAGGAATATTACCGTAATAATGCTGGAGGAATATTACCGTAATAATGCTGGAGGAATATTACCGTAATAATGCTGGAGGAATATTACCGTAATAATGCTGGAGGAATATTACCGTAATAATGCTGGAGGAATATTACTGTAATAAGTGTAGTAAGTGCTCCCTACCGTGAAACACCCAAGAGTGCTAACACCAGATATGACCATGTATTTATCTACTTATCAGCTTATTGTGTATGACTCAACTTTACTTGTCATGAGTCCCTGAATTTAATTTAAAAAAAAAAACTACAGTAAAAAAATTCTTTAAAAAAATACTCAAATGTTACAATAAAAAGTCAAACATAATATTCTGTTATTATTGATGCATAATAAATAAATTATATATATATCCATGTTTTTAGCTTCATAGAAACACATCAAAGTGATGAAGCTGCTGCTAATTCAGAAGATGAATTATCAGATTTTCATCACGTATTTATGTCATCCTGACGTCTAAAGTCAGACGTTTTAACCACAAATGGAAAATAAAGATCTTTCCTGCCTCCTGTTCCTTTCAGGTCTAACTGAGCAGAGCGAGGCTTCTAAACGCTGATGCTCCTTTAAACTGAAGCCCTGAAGGCTCAGAATCAACCCTAAAACCTGCAGAACGCTACCAAACCAACACCAGCACTTAGGAGTTAATAGGTTGCTTAAGCAGCGTTATGGTCGTTTAAAATGCTAATCAGAGTAAAAGTCTCCAGAGGAAAAAAACAGATGAAGTCCGTTTTCTGCTGAAGAAGCAAAAAAAAAAGACAGCAGAAGAAACCATCTTCAGAAAATACATAAAATCTAGTTGCTCCAAACTGCTGATTAAAGAGTACAGCTGCTCTGGATGGAGATTAGGAGATTATAATTTATGGAGTAAAAGCTCGTGTGAAGCAGGAGATGGTGTGTGTGTGTGTGTGTGTTCCAGAGTGCATCTCTGATATTAAACATAGTCCACCATCTACCTGCTGCACATTTTAAAGTTTTGTTTAAAATAGTCGTTTAAGATTGATGAGCTAACGGCTAGTCCAACAAAATATTAGCGTGTGTAACCATTTTTTTGGCCAGGCAGTGTAGCTATGTCCAGTATGGGGCCTGGCGGCCATTTAAGGCCCCTGGAGGGAGTTTGTGCAAAATGCTTATTGTGATAAAAAATATAAACCCAACCCATTTTTGCTCCAAAGTGGTTGATGTTGCATTTGTAACTTCTCTAAAATCCAGTCTCTGCTGGTGAAATAAACCCAGATGTGTTGAATTTCATCCACAAATCAACAAATCCTGGAACGCTGTTGATGAGGAAGGCGCTGCCGAGCACCCCGTGTTGTGTAGAGATGTTTCCAAGGCTTTTGCTGCATGCTGCCTGTAATCATCCGTGTTATTTGGGGTCGTAGTAGAGTATAATATTAAAACCAGACATTTCTCTATTCCTCTGAACAGAAGCTGTTCAGGAGGCTCTCTCTAAAGGCCAGGATCGTAATTATTTATAACCTTTTCTCAGAAGCACCTCAGGACGGCTGAATGAACAGAAATATTAGACTTTATTGTCTTTTATTAAAACTTCACAGCTGCTGTTGCGTCGCCACATTCTGCTCCTTCCTTTTCCACAAACGCACGTCTTCAAAGTTCCTCATTAGCAGCGCTCCTCTTTCTTCTTTAATTCTGCAGCTCCTCTTTGCTGCTGCGTGTGAATCGCTCTGACAAGCTTGTGACACGGCGGCGCGCTGGAAATATTCACGCTAAGACGGTTGATGCTGACAGCAGAACAAGAGACAGCAGCTTGTAATTCTTAAAGGAACTCAGACTTTGAAATGGGAACAAACGTATCCGTCTACCAGACGAGAGGAATTAAGCGACGAGACGCGACAGTTAAACACGACTCAGCTGTTTTTATTTATCCAAATTAAATTAACAGAATCAAATCTACATCTCCTCCCTGCCTTCTAAACGAGTCTCCAGCAACATCCTGATGTTTTAACCTGATAAACGTAAAGAAACGTGGTTCCATGGAGCAGGTAGTCAGTACTTTACCTGCAGTAGATGGCGGTGATTTCAGCAATCCGGTTTTCCATACAATTTCCTAAGATCCGTTTTCCAACGTAGCACCAAACATCCCATCACTAATCAGCTGAGCGAGCCGGCCCGTCTCAGACTAAAAATAAAGAGATGCATCATCCTTGTAATCACAGATTATTAATGTCTGTGGATTCTGATCTGGAGCCGAAGGAAGAACTGAGCGTCACACAGAAACTAAGGTGCTTGGGTAAATGAGTAAATATCTCCTGAAACGGTGACAAATCCTAAAACATGATTGAGTTTGAACAAGTTTAGATGACAGAAACAATCTTTTCTCAGCATTTAGCTAAGATTTCTCCCAGATTCTCCAAAGTGAAGTCACTTTGTTGTCTACTGCAGGTGAGATACGGACCAAACCTCAGGTCAGGGAAATGGAGTTCACGTTCTTCAGGACTCATGAGCTAATGGCTAGTCTGAGTTCAGCTAAGTTGCTGCATTCTTAAAGATGAGGTTCACTGAGTGAAAATAGTCTTCTACCCCCATTTCCTGAATTAGCCACAGATAGAAAATAGACTCTAGGTGAAACTCTAGGATCAGAAAATCCTGACAGATCTACGTCACACTGTCACTGAACATTCATGGACTCACCCATCTTGACTCACGACGGGGAAGGCTGTTGTTGGTTTAGCGTCCAGGAAACAGCAGAGAACGTCTGGGCTAGTAGAAGCTAACCGTTAGCATTAGCAACTCCACCACACAGCAGAACTCCTCCAGGCTTGTGTTATTGGTGGAGATAAAACATCAACGTTGCAGAGCAAACAGAGTCAGTGGTGGAGTCGTGTTGCTGTTAGCCAATCAGAGGAGAGATGTCCACACATCAGGATTAACAATGGTCCAAATCCCGGCTCATATGGAAAGATAACCTAACAGCTCTAAAGATAATCTTATCAGATATTCCTGCCATGTGTGGCGTGTTGAGACCTGTCTGAAGCACATCTAGAACGCTCAGATCACAAGTCAGTGAGATCAGACATGTTGGAATGTGTTGGACTGATTTCAAGAAGAAACTTTGGAGTGTGACGTGTAGCCAATCAGAGAGAGGTGATGGAAGCATGCTGCGTGCTTCTTTGCTGTTGTCGTTTACGCTGAAGTCACGTTTGATTTCGAGAGGTTTTGCTGTGGCGCTCTGGTTTTTGCCAGTTTTCCTGTCTAACATCGGTTTGTGTTTACGTTGTTTCTACCATGTAGCTGCACAACACACATTGTAGGACCAAAACCGGTATATCCGTGATTTTTTATCTCCATGTGTGGGATCTGTTTGGGAAAATTCTCTCGATTTTAAAACCGAGCCGTGTGAACTGGGCCTCTACGCTGATTAACGATGATAAAATCTGTTCATGCTGATTATGTTACCTGCTTTGATCTTTGGAACTTATAGATCCTTATAGAACCTTCGGTTCTGCAGAAACTTCCTGTTTCCTCTCATACCTCACCTGTCTTTGTCTGCTGTGAGCTGACCTGTGTGTGTGTGTGTGTGTGTGTGTGTGTGTGTGTGTGTGTGTGTGTGTGTGTGTGTGTGTGTGTGTGTGTGTGTGTGTGTGTGTGTGTGTGTGTGCGTGTGTGTTCTACCACCAAGGGATCCTATTAATTCATCTAGACCAGACAGGATGATACTTTTAGAATGATAATGAGAAAGTTGAAGACACACACACACACACGATGCGTTTGTCCGGCGGTCCGTGCTTCGGGTTTGTTAATTGAATGTCTGTGTGCATGTAAGCGGCCGTGAGAGGCATTGAGAGGATGCCACGGAGCATTAAGGAGACAAGCAGAGTGTGTGTGTGTGTGTGTGTGTGTGTGTGTGTGTGTGTGTGTGTGTGTCCTCTGGTAAATAGGATTGAATTCAGAGGAGCTTGAAAGCAGATTCTCCTGAGCTCGCAGCGAGACACAAACAAATCACACGGAGGCCTCAGGTGTTTGTGTTTTTCTGTTGAGAGAGGAGCTTAATCATCTCCTGTTCTCCTCCTTTCATCTATTCTCACCTTTCTGCTTCTCCAAACTCCTGTCGTCCCTTCCTGGTCTTTACTTTAATCCTAATCTGTAGAGATGAATCAGACGGTGTTTTTCTGATGTTTTTCCCACTCTGTGAACTCATGGAGTTCACAGAGTGGGAACACATGGAGTTGCTTTGGCTTGGGTTTGTTCTCGTCACGGTCTTTCAGATAAATCAGAAATGACCAGAATCAGCAGGTCAGAAATGTAAAAAGAATCACACATCTTTGCATTTCTAAACATTTTCCTCCATTATTTTTCTGTTTCTATATTGTTTTAATTTAGTTTCATCCGTTCCTTTTTTCCCTGGAATTTCTTGTTTTTTATATTTCCTTCCTTTCTTTAGTCTTTTCCACCTCCTCCTAATCATCTCCATCCTCCGTCTTGGCCTGTAATCCTGGCAGATCGTTTCTCTAAATCAGTTTCAAACTTTTGCTACCTCCATAATTCTTCTCCATTGTTTTTTTCTCTCACTAGAAATCCTATTTTTCTCTCATCCTCTGTTTCCTCCACGTTCAGTCTGATTATTCCTCTTTATCTTCTTTATTCCAGTCCAGTTTTCCATATTCCCTCATTTCTTCCTTATATCCACATCCACCTTTTACCCGTGTCACCTTTCCTCCTCCCCTCTCTCATTAGGCTCTCTCTCCTCTTGTCCCCCAAACCATCACGTTCTTCATGCTTTGTTGTTACAGCCACCAGGGGAAGGGCTCAACACACACACACACTCTCTCTCTCTCTCTAATGGCCCCATTTAGACAATGTGTCGCATCAGCAAGTCGTACGGCTGAATAATGAGGAGAAAGAGCAAAAAGGAGGAGCAGAGGTATAGGAGGAGGAAACCACTGCATCCCTCCATCCAGACAGCTGCTTCACTATAAATGTTGTTCTGTTACACACACCAGCGATGCTGTGACCCTGTGTGTGTGTGTGTGTGTGTGTGTGTGTGTGTGTGTGTGTGTGTGTGTGTGTGTGTGTGTGTGTGTGTGTCTCCATTCATCTCCTTTATATGCCAGTGTGTGTGATTGTTGGGGAGAAATATGGCCTCCGGGGGTTTAGCTGAAGCTCCTGTGTTGTGTTTATGATGCGGAAACAGCAGCAGAGAACACATTCTTTATATGTCTCACTGTTACATCTTCTCTCTTATGCATCACACTCTGGAACACAAACACACACACACACACACACACACAGGGTCACAGCATCGCAATTCTGGAATACATTCTAGAACACAGACACTGAAACACATTCTAGAACACACACACACACACACTGAAACACATTCTGGAACACATTCTAGAACACATTCTGGAACACACACACTGAATCACATTCTAGAACACATTCTGGAACACACACACACTGAAACACATTCTAGAACACACACACTGAAACACATTCTAGAACACATTCTGGAACACACACACACTGAAACACATTCTAGAACACACACTCTGGAACACATTCTAGAACACATTCTGGAACACACACACACACTGAAACACATTCTAGAACACACACACTGAAACACATTCTAGAACACACACACACACACTGAAACACATTCTGGAACACATTCTAGAACACATTCTGGAACACACACACTGAATCACATTCTAGAACACATTCTGGAACACACACACACTGAAACACATTCTAGAACACATTCTAGAACACATTCTGGAACACACACACACTGAAACACATTCTAGAACACACATTCTAGAACACACACACTGAAACACATTCTAGAACACACACACACTGAAACACATTCTAGAACACACACACACTGAAACACATTCTAGAACACACACACTGAAACACATTCTGAAACACATTCTGGAACACACACACACACTGAAACACATTCTGAAACACATTCTAGAACACATTCTGGAACACACACACACACTGAAACACACACACTGAAACACATTCTAGAACACACACACACACTGAATCACATTCTGGAACACACACACACACTGAATCACATTCTAGAACACACACACTGAAACACATTCTAGAACACACACACACTGAAACACATTCTAGAACACACACACACTGAAACACATTCTAGAACACACACACACACTGAAACACATTCTAGAACACACACACACTGAAACACATTCTAGAACACACACACACTGAAACACATTCTAGAACACACACACACTGAAACACATTCTAGAACACACACACACGCACTGATCAACCGATTATAAGGACTTGGACATGATGACTGTAAAAACTATAATTGACTCTGTTATTGAACCATTCACTTACATCTGTAATCTGTCACTGTCTACAGGAATCTTCCCTGATTCAATGAAAACTGCTAAAGTGGTTCCATTATTTAAGAGTGGTGATAAACACAGTTTCACTAACTACAGGCCAGTGTCACTGCTTCCACAGTTTTCCAAAATATTAGAAAAAGTGTTTGTTTCAAGGTTGGATAAATTCATCGAAGAAAACAATATTTTAAATCATGAACAGTATGGATTTAGGACCAAACACTCAACAGCGATGGCATTAATGGATTTAACAGATAAAATATCAACAGCAATTGACAATAAAAAGTACTTCATTAGTATTTTCTTTGACTTAAAGAAAGCATTCGATGTCATTGATCATTCGAGGTTACTTCAGAAATTACACCAATATGGAATAAGAGGTGTGGCTCATCAATGGGTTAAAAGTTATTTGGAAAATAGGAAACAGTTTGTTCAGATAAATGATGCTAGATCTAAACTTAGTGACATTAGTTGTGGAGTGCCACAAGGGTCGGTTCTCGGACCGAAATTGTTCATATTGTTTATCAATGACCTTATCAATGTATCCAGACTACTTGGTACAGTTCTGTTTGCAGATGATGCTACATTTTTTTGTTCAGGATCAAATATACATGACTTAACTCAAGTGATAAATAGTGAATTAATTAAAGTTAAAAATTGGTTTGATATAAATAGACTGTCACTGAACCTGAACAAGACAAACTTTATATTGTTTACTAACAAACAAAATAGAGAAGTATCTTTAAAAATAGACGGAATGGAAATTCATAAAGTTAAAGAAACGAAATTTTTGGGAGTCATGATCGATGAGAATCTTACTTGGAAGTCACATATAAATTATGTAAAAGGGAAAATTGCCAAAGCCACAGCTGTATTATATAAAGTCAAGTTTCTACTGAATACTTCTGGGTTATTAACATTGTATCACTCACTGATTGTACCGTACTTAAATTACTGTGTAGAAATTTGGGGAGCCACATATAAAACCTATACACAACCTTTGTTTATTCTACAAAAAAGAGCACTGAGGATCATTAATAACAGTAATTACAGAGATCACACTAACCCATTATTTATTAAATTTAAAATACTGAAATTTTATGACTTGGTAAATTGGAAAATATTGCAAACAATGTACAGAGCAAATACAAGTATGTTACCGACTAATATCCAGAAAATGTTTCTAAAGAGAGTGAGTGGTTACATGTTGAAAGGAACCGATGTTTTTAAATTACCTAGATTTAGAACCAAACTTAAGGACTGTAATATTTCTGTATATGGTGTAAGACTATGGAATAACCTTAACAGGGAAATAAAAGAATCAAAATCAATTATCATATTTAAAAAACATACCAAAGAAAGTGTATTAAGAAATTATGAAAATGTAAACTAAAGTATGGCTATGATTAAAATCTGGAAAATAGAAAGTATTGGGGCTAGAAGAGTGTGTAAATAATTATAATTATTATTATAAATAATAATTATAAATAATTATAATTTTGGAATGTGTTAATTTCTCTATGTAAAAAGGGGCAGAAATTATAAGATATTTTCTTCATTCTGTTCCTTTTCATTCAAAATTATATGATGCTACATATAGATATACTTTGTTGTTTTTTTTTGTTGTTGTTTTTTTGTATATTTTTTGAATGAAATAAAGTGGGGGGAAAAAAATAAAAAATAATCTTTTAAAAACTGACCAGTTAGCATACTATGCTAGTTTGGGACCCCAAGGTGCCTCAAAGAGATAACATTTCAAGTTATTTCAGAAACACACCAAAGGGATGGTGATAAAGGAATGTAACGTTAAAATTAAGATAAAATATTTTTATTGAGTTCATGTTTATACGGAGAGGAAAAGCAGATGGGTTTTCTCGCTAATTAAAAGTACATTTGGGCAAAAATACAACCAACAGTGTTCATTACCTTTAGCAGGAATTTTAAAGGTTTTAGCTGCTCCCTTATAAAAGTAGAACATAGCTTTGATTTCAAACTGAGTGTGAATAAGAAAATATGTAGAAAGTGTGCTCAAAGTGGTCCATATTTCAGAT
>SSNS01000382.1:287115-353729 GCA_006937985.1 Aphyosemion australe
ACACACACACACACTGAAACACATTCTAGAACACACACACACACTGAAACACATTCTAGAACACACACACACACTGAAACACATTCTAGAACACACACACACAGAAACACATTCTAGAACACACACACACTGAAACACATTCTAGAACACACACACTGAAACACATTCTAGAACACACACACTGAAACACATTCTAGAACACACACACTGAAACACAATCTGGAACACACACACACTGAAACACATTCTGGAACACACACACACTGAAACACATTCTAGAACACACACACACTGAAACACATTCTAGAACACACACACACTGAAACACATTCTAGAACACACACACTGAAACACATTCTGAAACACATTCTGGAACACACACACACACTGAAACACATTCTGAAACACATTCTAGAACACATTCTGGAACACACACACACACTGAAACACACACACTGAAACACATTCTAGAACACACACACACACTGAATCACATTCTGGAACACACACACACACTGAAACACATTCTAGAACACACACACTGAAACACATTCTAGAACACACACACACTGAAACACATTCTAGAACACACACACACACTGAAACATTCTAGAACACACACACACACTGAAACACATTCTAGAACACACACACACACACAGAAACACATTCTAGAACACACACACACACTGAAACACATTCTAGAACACACACACTGAAACACATTCTAAACACACACACTGAAACACATTCTAGAACACACACACACACTTAATCACATTCTGGAACACACACACACACTGAATCACATTCTAGAACACACACACACACACTGAAACACATTCTAGAACACACACACACACTGAAACACATTCTAGAACACACACACACACTGAAACATTCTAGAACACACACACACACTGAAACATTCTAGAACACACACACATAGAAACACATTCTAGAACACACACACACTGAAACACATTCTAGAACACACACACACTGAAACACATTCTAGAACACACACACCTGAAACACATTCTAGAACACACACACCTGAAACACATTCTGGAACACACACACATGAAACACATTCTGGAACACACACACACTGAAACACATTCTGGAACACACACACACACACACACTGAATCACATTCTGGAACACACACACACACACACTGAATCACATTCTAGAACACACACACACACACTGAAACACATTCTAGAACACACACACACTGAAACACATTCTAGAACACACACACACTGAAACACATTCTAGAACACACACACACTGAAACACATTCTGGAACACACACACACTGAATCACATTCTGGAACACACACACACTGAAACACATTCTAGAACACACACACACTGAATCACATTCTGGAACACACACACACTGAAACACATTCTAGAACACACACACACACTGAAACACATTCTAGAACACACACACACACTGAAACACATTCTAGAACACACACACACACTGAAACACATTCTAGAACACATTCTAGAACACACACACACACACACACACTGACACACACACTGAAACACACTCTGGAACACACACACACACACACACACACACACACACACAGAAACACACACACACACAGAAACACACACACTGAAACACATTATGGAACACATTCTGGAACACACACACACACACACTGAAACACATTCTGGAACACACACACACACACTGAAACACATCCTAGAACACACACACACACACACTGAAACATTCTAGAACACACACGAAAAAAAAAACACATTCTAGAACACACACACACTGAATCACATTCTGGAACACACACACACACACACTGAATCACATTCTAGAACACACACACACTGAATCACATTCTAGAACACACACACACACAGAAACACATTCTAGAACACACACACACACACTGAAACATTCTAGAACACACACACACAGAAACACATTCTAGGACACACACACACACACACTGAAACATTCTAGAACACACACACACACTGAAACACATTCTAGAACACACACACTGAAACACATTCTAGAACACACACACTGAAACACATTCTAGAACACACACACTGAAACACATTCTAGAACACACACACACTGAAACACATTCTAGAACACACACACACTGAAACACATTCTAGAACACACACACACTGAAACACATTCTGGAACACATTCTAGAACACATTCTAGAACACACACACACACACACACACTGACACCCACACTGAAACAAATTCTAGAACACACACACACACACACTGAAACACATTCTGAAACACATTCTAGAACACACACACACACACACTGAAACACATTCTGAAACACATTCTAGAACACATTCTAGAACACACACACACACACACTCTGAAACACACACACTGAAACACATTCTAGAACACACACACTGAAACACATTCTGGAACACACACTAAAAAACATGCAGGTTATCAATGGATTAATAGAGAGAGGGAAAAAATCCTTCATCTGATTGAATTTTAAAATGATAAGACTAAGGTAATAAATCTGGAGCAAAAACCAAAAGGTTTTTGTGTTCCAATCGTGGGATCATCAGTTCGTTTAAACTATTAGACCTTCAGAGGTTATTCTGAATAACAACCATAAATACCATACCATACCATACCAGTTTATTTGTTTGGCGCATTAAAACACAGCATGAGAGCTGAACAAAGCGCCTTACAGTTAAAAAAACAAGTTGAAATAAACACTTGCAATAGCATGATACCCAAATAAGCAATAAAAGGCAGAAACCAGACACACACAGTAATTCAATAAAAAAATGGTCAAATCAACCAAAGGACTAGTAAAAGCAGTAAAAAGTATAAAAAACTAGCGCTCCAAAAACAGGAACAGTCCTGACAATAAAAACTACCTCAAAACAATAAAACCAAATGTAAAAGAGGTCCTTTATCCAAAGGCCAAATCATAAAAGTGAGTCTTCAGTCTAGACTTAAAGACCGAGACCGTTGAGGACTCTCGTACGGTGAGAGGGAGAGCATTCCAAAAGTGAGGAGCGGCATACACAAAAGCCCGCTCTCCTCTTGTCGTATACTTCATTTTTGGAATGCAGAGTAGTAAGCGGTCAGCTGATCTCAGGGAACGCGCCGGCACGTAGGGTGTAAGGAGCTGTGACAGGTAAGGTGGTGCTAGGCCATTTAATGCCTTGTATGCAAATAATAAAATCTTAAAACGAATCCTGAAAGTCACAGGCAGCCAGTGTAGACGTGCTAAAACCGGGGTAATGTGACAGCGTCTATTTGTGTTGGTAAGGAACCTAGCTGCTGCATTTTGCACAGTCTGCAGCCGTTTCAGCGCTGAAACAGGAGCACCAATGAGTATTGAGTTTGCATAGTCCAGACGGGAAGTAATAAAAGCGTGTATCACAGTTTCCAGATGAGGACGTTTCAGTACGGGTTTTAGGCGCATGAGGCGGCGCAGTTGGAAAAAACAAGATTTAACAACTGCATTTACCTGCGGTACCATTGAAAATCCTGCATCTAATTTTACACCAAGGCTAGTGACACACTTCTGGACTTCACTACACGGAAGACTAAGAGTAGATGTTACACGAGAGAGATTTGTTGGCTCAAAGAGTATTGACTCTGTCTTTCCAGCATTTAAGCATAAGAAGTTTGCAGCCAACCACTCTTTCACCTCTGAAAGACATTTTAAAACCAAAGAGCCTGCGTCTTGTTCTTTCATGGCCAGGTACAGCTGACAATCATCAGCATAAATGTGGTAGCCAATGCCATGACGTCGAAAAATCCTTCCCAGAGGTAAGAGATAGATGGAAAATAGGAGGGGCCCCAGGACAGATCCCTGAGGCACCCCCCATTTCACAGGCAGAAAAGGTGAAGCACAACCCCCAAACTGCACACTAAAAGACCTATTTTCCAGGTAAGAACTAAACCAGTCCAGCACAGAGTCCGATAGACCAACCCATGATTTTAGGCGATCCAGCAATGTTTTGTGATCGACAGTGTCAAACGCTGCTGACAGGTCCAACAGCATCAAGAGAACATGTGACCCTGAATCAGACGCTACCAGGATATCATTTAGTACACGAATCAACACCGATTCAGTGCTGTGGTGGGGTCTGAAAGCAGATTGAAACTCATCAAACAGCGAGTTTAACTCCATGTGAGCCACAATCTGTAAGTGAACAATTTTTTCTAAAACCTTGGACAAAAATGGCACCTTAGATATTGGGCGGTAGTTTACAAAGTCCGAAGAGTCCAAACCAGGCTTCTTTAACACTGGGTGGACAACTGTTCTTTTAAAAGCCGCAGGGAACACGCCAGTGGCAAGACTGGTGTTCACAATGTCCAGGATGGCTGGTCCAAGGGCAGGAACAAGGTCGCGCACCAATTTAGGTGGCAGCGAGTCATCAGGAGAGCCTGCTGGGTTCACAGTTTTTATCATTTTTTCCAAGTCAAGAAGACTAACGGAATCAAATCTTGTGAAAAGAGGTGGAGTTAATGGTTGCACCGGGGGAGTTTGTACCAGAGGGAGACAGCTTGACCTGATACCAACAATCTTTTGGTGGAAATAGCTCTGAAATTCAGAGCACAACGAAACAGAGGGAAACAGGCCATCTGGAGCAGCCATCAACAGTAATGAATTTACAGTACCATAAAGTTTAGACTGGTCCCCTCTATGCTGTACAATGATATTGGAAAAATACACATTCCGAGCATGTCTAACAGCTTTCTGGTACTGGGACAACAAGTCAGTAAAGAGCTGTTTAGAGATGGCCAAACCATCCTTTTTCCACCTTCGCTCCAGGGCTCTGCACCGACGTCTTAGGCTGCGGGTCGTTTCATCCAGCCAAGGGTCAGATACAGTTTTTCTGTGTTTTATCCTAAGAGGTGCAACTGAGTCCAAGGCAGCTAAGCAGGTACTGTTAAATGAGTCCAACAGTAAATCCACATCTCCAGAGGAACTACAGCTTTTGGGGACGAAAGTCTCCTCACCTAAAATAGATAGTAGCTGGGTGGTTGTGGCAGGTGAGATGAACCTAGAGTAACTAGGAGCCTCCTTCTTAGCTAGAGGCAACATCCCAGAAATGTTAAACTCTATTAGTGAATGGTCAGAAAAACCAACCGGCTCCACAGACAAATCCTGTATTTGCAGTCCATGTGTTAAAACCAGGTCCAGAGTGTGGGCACCAACATGAGTAGGACCATTTATCAGCTGCTGGAGACCAAAAGACTCCACGATGTCTAAAAAACCTCCCACCAAGGGCTTTGATGGACAGCAGACATGAATATTAAAATCACCCAAAATGACTACTTGGTCGTATCTTGGAATATAGTCCGATAAAAAGTCAGTAAAATCATTTAAAAAAGAACTGTTGTATTTCGGTGGCCGATAGCATAAAACAACGAGAATACATGGGGAGAGACCCAGCTCAAATAGGGAAACTTCGAAGCTTGAGTGAGCCAGCAAACCAGAAAGGGGTTTCAGCGGTAAATTTGAATAGTACATTGTCAGTAACCCCCCGCCTCGGCCCAACAGCCTCGGCGCATTTAGCACCATACAGTTCGGCGGACACAATTCGGTTAATGAAGCTGACTCACCCGCTGCCACCCATGTTTCCGTGACGCAGAGCAGACTCATTTCCCTGTCCATAAAAAGATCCTTAAGGAGAGCTGTTTTATTCCCAATCGAACGGGCGTTTATGAGTCCAATCCGAAAAGACTGGGATACCATGGATGGATGACTCGGCCGCATCCCACCGATCCTCGCTGGGTAGGTGAGGTTCCGTGGATTTACACCACCCGCCCGCTGCCGTGGATGGCCAGCCCCGCATACAGGAAGTTGACCGTGCACAACCTGGATGGGTTGTGGCAACAGAACGTCCTGAAATGGATCCTCGAATCGACCATAGGAAAAACTCTCCGCAGCCCGCGCTCGAGAGGCCCGAAGATGGACCCGAACACCACCACGCCTCCCGCGTCGACGATGTCTCCAGCGGCGCGCAGCCAGGCCCCTGGCGGTGATAAGGAAAGCCGGAACGTCATTAAACAGCCATCCGAACGATCGCTGGAAATTCCATGAATGTGCTCGAACAGCTTCAAGTCCCTCACGAAGGTCCAGGAGGGTAGATTTGTCGTAGCAGATCCTAGGGTTAGGATAAGCCAGGCAATGGTCCAGCAAGCAACTAAGTAAAACAATAAACAAAAAAGGCCGGAGCCTTAGACGGCAGGCCACAACAGACGGCGCCATCTTTTTAAATACAATATAGGAATAAACATACAACACATTCTAAAGCTTTGCTCATAAATAAAAAGGCAGAAATTAGGTAAAAACGTGGAATTATAGATTTTCAGATGCAGATTAAGTACTCGTGGCACCGGCTGGACGTGAAATGTTTAATTTAGAAACCTCAGAGATAAACATCCAGAAGATGGATTAAAGAGAAAAAACATAAAACAACAGAAATGAGCAGCGACAGGTCAGAAGCTGCACAAATCATTCCAGCCTGAAGCAGCTCGGCACGATAATTTGCACGTTTTTGCTCTAAAGCCGTTATCTGAAGCTCGCCAATTACTTTCCACGCCGAAACAAGATATCTACCTTTTGTTCTCTTTAGATTGCAGTTATCTTGTTATCCCAGGAAACAGCCAACTGCTGTGATTTCAGATCTTCAGATCAGCTTCACAGCGACTCGCGGGTGCCATCGCTCTTTTCAGCTCAGCTCACTGAAGGAAAGCCAAAGCAGCAGTCGATGGGAAAGATGGATCGCCGCTTCACGGCCTGCTTTAATCAAGTTGGAGGAGGCAGAAAACTCGGCGGTTCAAACTGAACATTTTCTACTTTGCTGTTTGGAGAAGAAAAGATCATTTATCTTAAGGATCAGTTGGTTCTGTTGTGAAAATCTTCTCCTGATTTTAAAGACAATAAAAAAACTTAAGCATGGGGAATTTACAGAAGGAACGATGGGGGTCAAGATTAAAGTGAGTGAAGCCAAATGACCTTAAACTGCTTAATAAATACAATTTTACTTCATTAATCAACAGTTTCCACACATTTAGTCCATTTAAATTCAACCCCGGTCCGTTTTCCTCCTCGGTCCGGTTTTTATGAGCTGGAGTGACACGTTAGCCGTGTTTCCACTTCAGGACTTCTGGGATATTTCTGGCAGTTAGGCGTTTTTTTTTTCAATTTATTAATTTGTATTTCCCTTTATAATAATAAAATTTACAATAATAAAACATCTAATCTTCTATGGATGACAGTTATGTTCAACAACTGTTAACAGGTGTGTTTAATACCTGCTCTTTTTAAACAGAAATACTTGAATGTTTTGAAGAGAAGCTAAGATGTGAATAGAAATCATTTCCTGGCCAGGTTTTTGTGGCTGACTCATGTTTCTTAAAGTGTTTGGAGGAAATATGCCGAACGTGCCACCGCCTGAACCGATCCAACCACATTTGTTTAGCCTCCATTTGACCGAAATGCTGCCAATGTTTACTGAGCATCAGAGACGTTTGTGGGAGAATTTCTGTAGTTGCTTTGGTTCCAGAACGTGTTTCCCTCTCAGTTACGGCTGAAAGCATAGATTCAATGGATCGTTTGAAGGTAGGACCACTATTATTATATGTTAGAGTTGTTTTTAGACTTTTGACTGTAGCTCTTCAGTCAGAAACATTCAGATCACATGGATCTGTGTTTGCTAAAACACTTCAATATTATTTTGGGTTGCTGTCTGGCTGAGGTCACATCCATTGATTCAATAATCATCCTTTAACCACGTCTTAAAAAGTCTCACAGCTTAGTTTTAAAATGCGTTCCAATATTAACAGATTGTGCTAAAAGCAGAGCTGAGTAAATAAAGCCAGATTTGGGTAAAACTGCATGATGTGTGTAAATATTCAGTTGGACCTCACATGGGTCGTGTGAAATTTAAATGTTTGCAAAGTTTTTATGTTTGCAATTGAGTCACAGAGTTTTAATTTTCCTCCCACTTTGGTCTCAAAGCCCTCCCAAAGGTGTCTCATATTTCTGACCCACAGAAGCTAAACTCAGAACAACAGATGGAGATGAGAGAACCGCAGGGACACGAGGCCTCTGAGTCGAGCAGAGGAACCGTAACACTCCAGAACATTTAGAGACATTTCGGAAACTCCTTTGTGAAAACGTCAAGTGAGCGTGGCGCTGTGACTTCTGTGACGCGTTTGATACACGCCACTCTAAGTCCGGTGTAAAAGAACCTATCTATACCGACAGCTGTTAGCTTCACAGACGTTACGCGTCCAGGGAAGAGCTGGGGTAAGGCGTTCCCTCGCCAGCCTGAAGCTATAATCCCTCCAACGTGTCCTGGGTCGACCCGGAGGCCTCCTCCCAGCTGGACGTGACCAACACACCTCCTCTGGGAGGCGTCCAGGAGGTGTTAACGCTCGAACCACCTCAGCTGGCTCCTCCGCTGGATCCAGCTGCTCTACTCCTACAAGCGCTAAAGATAAATGTTCTCTAAATAGTCCAGAACTGTCGCTGGTTTCTGGAACCCGTCAGAATAAAATGAGACAGCTTTGAGACGAGTTAGAGACCAAATTAAGATGCAATTAGGATGTTTTTGACTAAATTGAGGAACTGGATTGAGGCAATAAAAAAAAATTCTGGATACAGAATCTGAGAAAAATGTAAAAACCTGTTAAATAAAACATTTGCTGGTTTTCCTTTCAGGAGAAAATCTTATTATACGATATTACCTTTAACTACGCTGATGATGCTCAGGTGTTCAGACTCACCTAAACTTTGTCTCCATCAAATAAGATGAGATTTTTTTCATTATAGACTCCTTGAATTTCCCTGAGAATAAAAATGAAAGCTGTAGACTCATCAGCTTGATGGAATAAAGCTTTTTATCACCTTTATGTTCCCCAAACATCTCTCCTATCTGCTGATCTTCACCCTCTCACCTCTCAGATTCCCCCTCGTTATTCCACCACAGCCAGACTCTTCTCCTCTTTCTGCTTTCTTCTTTGTCTTCATTTATTTTTCACCCCCTCATTTTCCTCCTCTCCTCTGCAGGAGAAGTGGCTGCTGTTTGTTTGAAGTCGAGGCTTATTGAGCTCAGGTCTGGAGAGAATACCACGGCATCAATACTACACACTGAATACGCTCACTCTGAGACAAACAACTCCTCGTCTGCTGCTTCTTCCTTCAGCACGGTTTTACCCAGCACACACACACACACACACACACACACGCACGCACACACACACACACGCACACACACACACACAACCAGCTGGGTCATCAATTTAAGGGTGTGTATGGATCTCCCCCTGCAGCAGCAGTGCTTGTTTGATTTCTACATTGTTTTCTGTTGCAGCTCATACATTTCCATCCATGACCCCGACACACACACACACACACACACACACACACACACACACACCTGAACACAGCCCTGCTACCGTTACCACTCTGAGTACGGTCTCTAAACTGCTTTATAGGGCTTTACTGTCTTTAACCAGTAAATTCAGCTGTTTTCAGTATTTAAACCTCCTAAAATGTTTTAGAGGAAACGTTTAACCGAGTCTGCGACCCAAGCCTGATTACTGCTCACAGCGCTCATGTCCCTCAGCGTTCACCACTCTGGTATTTCAACAGTCTTTACAGGATCTGATCAAAAACTTCAGGTGCAAATTAAACAGCACGGGCCTCCCGGGTCAGGTCCACGGTGGTTTAGAGCATGAACAACACTTCTGCATCAAAGACCTGGAGATTTACTCCACTGATGCTACATTATCCGTGATGTGGAGTCCACATGCATGCTAGCTAAGCTACAGCTCCATCACGCACACGCTGGCAGCTTCATGCCTCACGTCTCACTACTGCTCTCACTAAAGAATTGAATCACTTGGGCTGAAATGATTCATTTAGCGACTCAAATCACTCGATTACAAGAAGTCCTTGAGCCAAAAATCTGAGATTTACAGCTTTGTCTGGACCATGTGACTGCTCACTGCTCATGAAGACAACTTAACAGGAGAAAGTCGGAGAAAAGCCATTTGAGACAACATATTTAGTTCATTATATTAATGCAAAAATCAGCAGGTTTGTTCAAACTGTTCTGCATTTGCAGCACAAAGAACCTACAAGGCCCGTTTCCACTATCGGACCTGGAACAGATAATCTGGTACAGAACCCCAACGGCGACCAAGCCATCGTATTTTCCCCGTCTCCTGCCTCCCTCCCAGAAATTCCCTGGAACTCCTCCAGTAGAAACACGGCTAACGCATCTCAGCTAAGAAGAAAAATTGATATTTCCACCAGAAAACACAGTTTTGCATCATCGAACGACACAACTGATGTGCTGACGGTTTCAGGTCATTCTCAGGAGTATTCAAGGACCAGTGACAGGTTTTATACAAAGATAAAAGCTCTAATGATCGTTTATGGAGCAGCAGCATGAAAATAAACTTTTATATAAATTTCAGTCCTTAAAGGTGCAATATGTAAGAATGAAGTAAGAATGACCTCCAGTGGTCAAATGTGGGTACTGCAGCCCATTTTCTAAACACACCAGTCACTTTCTCACTCCCATTCCGTGGGTTTCACGGCTGTTGCCAGTTACGGATCAGCACCAGAAGATTCTATAGACGACGAGTGAAGACGAGCCGTACACAGTAACGTTGTAGATAAATACATTTCACTGTAATGTCCAGTTGCTGGTAATTGAAAAAAGTAGCTTGAGATATTTTTAGAGCCGACTATTTGTTTTTAATTCACCGTTAGCATTGTTAGCTCAGCGTTAGCATTGTTAGCCTTTAGCCTGCTTCACCCGATATTACAGTAAAACCAAAAGATGCCGTGGCTTCTTAGGGGTACAAGAAATTACTTCTGGGTCGCTCCTGTTTACTGATTTAGGATATTTACTGAACGCTGCTATATTTTGAATTACAAACGCCAGAGCAGACTTGGCAACCCCACGGTTCACAGATTGTAAACAAAGATTACGTCCCTCTTTGGCTTTTATAAAGGACAAAAACTGACAACCTCCCAGCTGGCTGAGAATAAAATCTGCTTCGATGCAACCTTCCGTCCAACATGATTGAGACATTAAACTGTCTTGTGATCAGCGCTGCTAAGCACCAGCTCCCTCTGGCTACAACAGATGTTTTCATTTGCAGAACCATCATTATTTTTGGGTTAATCATGAATTGAAAAAATATATATATATTATTTTAATGAGAGATCTAATTGATAAATCAGTATGGGTCAGAGCTGTACAGGAATCCTAAATCTGTATCGAATCTCAAAACCGACACCGGTGCATCTCTACCCATCCCTGCGGGAACAAACATACGACACAAGTCATCCTAATCATGACCACTGAAACACAACGTGGTGCAACACATTTACATTTACAACACTTCTACATGTGACATCATCTTTTCCTCTCCTTTAGTGCAGGAGTGTGATAAATACCTGGCAGACACCAGAACCTCCGTCTTTATCCAAAAAGCTTTCAGCATTTAAAATCCCACCAACCTGTCCAACCCGCAGTCTGAGGAAGTGGATCTGTGAAAGCTTCAGGTTGTGTAGCTAACCCCTGACCTCCGACCTCCCAGTGTAGGCAGCAGAGAGGAGACGAAGCAGCGCGTCCCCACAGGGATCAGCAGAGGATCACATTGCATATTCATGGTCCAGTAAAGAGGAGGGATAAAAGCATCCACCACGCGGAGCGGCCAGATAAACAGTTGGAGTGTTTGGAGGTGTTTACATCGGAAATTTGCCTTGAATTTAAAACACTTCCCCCTGCAGCACGGCCAGGTTCTCAGCCGAGTTCAGAACTGATAAAAACAAGCGAGGCTGATTTTGTGTCTGCATGCATATGTATGAGCAGCCAGATGGGAAGTGATTTAAACGTGTACAGATGCTGGTTTTACCTTTCACACATCAAAACAGCTTCAGCATCAAAACTTCAGCTGCAAACTGGTGAAAAACACCTGATGTTGTCAGACAACAGGTTTAGAGCCGGAGCCAGAGACGAATTATAACTCCTGCTCGTCAGCGGGATGTGGAGAATTATTATAACAAGGTCTAATCGCTTGTTTCTGACTTCACCTGAGGTCTAACGGAGAAACTTGCAGAGCCGCTCTTGTGCCGTGTGCATATTTTTGGATCCACAATCAGCAGCACTTCCTGTCTGCTGCTGCAGGCACGTTTCATCCTCCGCTCCTTTCAGAGAGGAGCAGCAGCTCCTATTAATCAGCACTTTGCACATGGGCCACGTTGATCTGCTGGTTTATTATCCCAGCGCTGGTGAGAGTAGGAAAATATAAAACTCTTGTCTTTATTTAATGTTTGAGGGGCGGTTTTGTCAGGTGGTGTCTTTGTTTAACTCCAACAATAAAAAACCTCCCATTCTTTCACGCCGTGAAAAATGGTGGAGTTTGGTCAAATCTTGCAACGTCACAAGATCTTATGGGAGGAGTTAGCGTTAGTGATGCGTTAATTAAGGACGCGGCTTCACATTTCAGCTCCATCTGTAAAACTGAGTTGTGGCCATTTTTGTTATACTTAGCTGTGGCAGCCATCTTGAACCCTGTTGACACCAGAATTGGCAGTAGTGCATGATATCTTCTTGAACTGACTTGTGAGATGTGACAAAACTCCAACATTCCAGTGAAATCATTCGTATCCATATGATTGCGGATGTGTTTTTATGTTGGATGAACCAATGGTGCACTGGGAAGACGTCCATTTGGTTAGATGATTTTTTCTACTTTGTGTGTGAAATATTTAGGAAGCCTGCAGCAGACCTCTTCTCCTCAGCTCACTGGTTGTGTCCAAATTCAGGGGATGCATCCTTCCAAGGCTGCATTTGAAGGCCGAAGGGAAGGAACGTTGCTGTCCAACCTCAAAGGCTGATTCCATTCACCAGCTGGATCTCCATTTGTGATGTTTTTTCTAAAGAACCTAGTATTTTTATCTGAAGTTAGCCGACTCTTTCCAAGATTGTGTGTCCAAAGTTTGGTTTGGACCAGGATTGGATCATTTCTGGTTTATGTTAGATTTAAACCTCAATATCTTAGAGAGAAAACAATAAACAACCTAAATGTGGCAGAAATCACCAAACAGAGGTCAAATAAAGCCCAGTAAACCACCACTTAGACACCAAGCACTTGAAAAACAGTCAAACAGCAGTTTTCAGAAAACATTTTAGGCCACGCCCTCCCAGGTAGTCAGCTCAGTGACGTCACAAACACAGCAGCAGAATCGTCCACCATCTATTACTATAGTTTATGTTACTGACGGCCTCTCTGGGAGTTATTTTGTTCCTAAACTGAACACAAATATTGTAGAGCAGCTGCTGACACACCCACCCAGTGCTGTCCTTCCCTTTTATGGTCCCAGAGCGGCGAGGTGCTTCCATGTTGGCTCCAGCCTGATGCTTCCTACTGACATTCACTCAGAATAACAACTAGAACCTTTACTACTTCAGCAACTAAAAAACACATTTATGTATAAAAATGATTTTTTTTTCTGTTCCCTTCAATAACAGAACAGGATTAAGGTGATAAATTAAACTGCTGACTCAGAACCTCGAGGCTTTGACCCTAAAGACCTCAGAAACGTCCGTCATGGAGTCGGTTTGTGTTGGGAGAAAACTTCTCCTTCATCCATCCATTTTCTTCCGCTTATCTAGAGTAGGGTCGTGGGGGCAGCAGCTTAAGGAGGGAGGTCCAGACTTCCCTCTCCCCAGCCACTTGGGCCAGCTCCTCCGGGAGAATCCCACGGCGTTCCCTGGCCAGCTGAGAGACATAATCCCTCCAGCGTGTCCTGGGTCTTCCTTTGGGTCTCCTCCTGGTTGGACGTTCCTGGAAAACCTCACCAGGGAGGCGTCCAGGAGGCATCCTAACCAGATGCCCAAGCCACCTCAACTGGCTCCTCCTGATGTGGAGGAGCAGCAGGTCTACTCCGAGCCCCTCCCGGATGGCCGAGCTTCTCACCCTATCTCTAAGGGAGAGCCCAGCCACCCTGCAGAGAAAACTCATTTCAGCCGCTTGTATCCGCGATCTCGTTCTTTCGGTCACTACCCAAAGCTCGTGAGCATAGGTGAGGGTAGGAACGTAGATCCACTTAAACTCCTCCACCTGGGGCAGGACCTCCTTTTGTGGGGGCGTTTGGCAAATACGGCAGAGAAGTCTGGTTCATCTAAATCCTGTTGTCTCTGAAAATTTCTACCAGATCTTTGGTAAATTTGATGGCTGCACATCATGGATACAAGTGAGAAGACTTGGTGCTGTTACCTATAATCGGGCAGAAGATGCAGGTTCTGCCACCGGCTCGTGTTCAACACCGACTCCGGCTGAGTGGCAGAGGAAGGAGAAACGACACACGGAGCACAAATGACCGGCGACACTGAAAACAGCTTGTACTCCGTCTGCTTCCAACCACTTCATTTCCTCCCCGTCAGCTCGCTGCTGTTCTACCAGCTTCATGTCTGTGAGCACATTTCCTTCCTCCAGGTATTGTCTCCACCTCCTCACAAGAAAACCCTCTCATCTATTAGAGTCACTTCTTTTTCATTTTTGTTCCTTCACCAGAACAAAAACCCATTCCTGCTCCCTTTCTCCTCTAAAGACTCTCCTCTCTCCGTTATCGTTCCTCCCAACTCTCTTTATCCTCATTTTCCTCTCCGCTCCCCATAAACTAGATGGATGGCTCAATCCCACATCCATCAAGGTGAGAATTACAATTTTCACACCAGCACACAAATGTCAGCAGACAATTACAGCCCCGTTCGCACGGCCTTTGCCTTTTAATACACACACACGCCTGCACACACACATGCCTGCACACACACACACGCACAAATGCACACACACACACACACACATGCACGAACAGACACATGCATGCACACACATGCATACGCATACATACACACACACGCACGAATACACGCACACACACACGAATATACGCACGAACACACACACGCACATGCACACACACACGCACACACGCACACACACACGCGCACGCACACACGCGCACGCACACACACGCACGCACACACACGCACGCACACACGCACACACACGCATGCACACACACGCACAGACACACTCACACGCACACACACACACACACACACACACACACACACACACACACACACACACACGCACACACGCACACACACACGCGCACGCACACACGCGCACGCACACACACGCACGCACACACACGCACGCACACACGCACACACACGCATGCACACACACGCACACACACACTCACACGCACACCCACAGAGACACACACACACACACACACACACACACACACACACACACACACACACGCACACACACGCACGAACACACACACGCACATGCACACACACACGCACACACGCACACACACACGCGCACGCACACACGCGCACGCACACACACGCACGCACACACACGCACGCACACACGCACACACACGCATACACACACACGCACACACACACTCACACGCACACCCACAGAGACGCACACACACACGCACACACACACACACACACACACACACAGACACACACACACACACACACACACACACACGCACACACGCACACACACACGCGCACGCACACACGCGCACGCACACACACGCACGCACACACACGCACGCACACACGCACACACACGCATGCACACACACGCACAGACACACTCACACACACACACACACACACACACACACACACACACACACACACACACACACACACGCACACACACCATTGTGACATTTACAAATCTGATAAAATTCAGGTTTCCAGGAGGAAATCAGGCCGTTTTCCTCAAATCGACACATTTTAAACAAAAGCCGACATGTTTTAAATGTCACGTAACTCTAAACTTGTTCAGTCAAGTGGAAAACAGTTTCTAGCTTTATATTTATCTTTTATTTATCGATTAAAACCTTGTAAACATTCAAAATAAAGTTATGATTTAATCATTTTTACTTTTTAACCAGGGAGATTTTTGTTTTTAATAAAAGAAAAACCTACTTTTGTTTATTTTTTATGTGTGTTTACTTTAGTTTTGCTTTATATTTACATTTGTTTAGCACCTAACTCCCTTTTAGTTTGGTATAAATTACATAACCATCAAGTCTTAGCAGTAATGAGAGATAAAGAGCCCGGTTCCATGAAACAGAGCACGGATCCCGACTATGGCTGCATGATTATGGAAAGCAAACATAATCAGGATTGTTTTGGCCAAAATTCAAATCACGATTCTTTATCCGAGTTGAGAAACCGACTGCAATTATTTCTCTTCAACGTGTCAGTGTGGCTCGTCAAAATAAAAGCATAATGCAAACCGTACTCTTTATTATGACCAAAGTTTTCCAAACTTACATAGTTGTATATTTTGAATAAATATATACACTGACAGAATATAGAGGTGATTTAAACGTATGAAAGTGAAGCCAACACTGACTTTATGACTGCAGAAATATTATAAATGACCATAAAAACATCAGATCTGTTTGGGATGAAAAGTAAAAATATTTAACAACCTTCACGTTCTTTAAACATACAGGTAACATAATAAAACTAAACTTTTGCTTCATCTATCAATTACATTAAAACACAGCCCTGCTATAAAAGCAGAGAAAAGCTGCTACGGAAGCCTTTAGGTCCAAACAGGGAATCACTACACAAGACAGTTTTTTTATAGGAATATTGATGCTTGGGAATAAAAATATGTTACTGAAACTGCACCGTGTGACCACTTCTTTCCACCGGCCGTGAAAGCGGAGCGTAACGTAATAGTGGCGTTTTACCCGCAAGCTCCCTTCCAACCGGGAAACGGGAGCGAAAGCGTTCCACACAGCTGATCCTGTGAGGTCACAAAATCACGGGAGAATTGCAACACCACGCGTGATTTCAGAAGTTAAAAGCAACGAGAAAGACAGCTGCATGTATTCACAAAGGTCTGTGGCTTATTTTCTGTTTACCTCGGCTACGGGGTTTTAACAGGAAATGACGTACGTTCATCTGCACCTGACTTTTATTTTGAAAGTTTCCTGATGTTTTACACTGCTTTTGTGTTTGACTTCCTGTTTGTCCCGATCTAAACTGTGGATTGTGACGTGTTTTGGAAGCTTAGCGCATAAAAAATAGACTCGAAATGTAACGATAGCATCCCTTCGCTTCTGAGACGCGTCTAAAACGTTTCACATTGCTGCCGGTGGAAAGGAAACCGTCCACTATAACGGCAGCTAATTGACGCGTAGTACGTTTCACGGCTGTTTCGTAACACTTTCACGTCCGGTGGAAAGAAGGGGTGAGGGTCATGACTGTGGATAATTGAAGACGCGCGTCTAATCATCATACACCTCACCTATAACTTAATAAGCGATGGTTCTGTTTCTAACGGTCGTGTACTCCTCGGTTCCTGAGACTTCTCGAGCACCAAGGCAGCAGAATTTATAAAACAGCAAACAGGTCCTTTTAATAAGCATCAATTAAACCCACCAAACCCAACATGGTGAAATATTTATTTTTAAAAAAGGACAAGAGTAAATAAATAAAAAGCATCCAGTGATGGATAAAAATAATAAAAGACTAATTTTCAGTACATTTATTAGTGGTGGACATTAAATAGAACCTCAGACTGGAGCTGTGCTGCTGATGTCACAGGTTAATAATCACCACATGTACAACTGCTTCTGCACGTAAACACCTACGTTTAGTTCATTGAATCTGTAAGGAACTTTTAATTATCAGCATGTTGCAAAATGATATTTTCATAGTTGCATCCACAAACACATAATACTAAAGCGTGAAAATGGAAAAAGCATCAAAAATAAATCTATAAAGAGGTTTTAGCTGCAAACTGAACAAATCTCTACCGATATTGCGCAATCTGCAGCTGAAGAAAAGCAATTGAAGGAACCGGACGAGTCGAGGGAGACAAATAAAGCCCTAAATAAAGCTACAAGATGAGATTTGTGTCCTTGAGAGAAAAACAAACACACCTGATAGAGGCGTCACTCTTTAACCTCCGAATGTCCAAAACAAGAAAAGATCTGGTTTAACTATTTCATTTATACATCCTGGTCATTTTTAGATGCTTTAATAGTTTGTTTTTTATATTTAGTTGTTTAATTCTAGAGGTAGAGCCATTTATTGGGCTGATAGTTAACGGTTTTTATATATAAATCAGTATCGGCCGATATACCTCCTCAGTAAAGTCGATTTAAAGTCAGGCACATCCTCGGGCAGCCCGGTGCTGCTGCAGAATTTAATATAAATGTATTTATTTATGTTCCTGATTAACATCTGCATAAATATAATTTTAAATATTTTTTCTTTTGCAGTTATGAATTTTTAATCCTTAGTAATTTTTTTATTTGTTAACTTTATTTAAATGTCTTGAAGTCAACACTGAGCAGTGCTCAAGATTAAGATTTAACATTTAGTTAAATTCAGGGTTGAAAAACTGCCACGTCTCCTACATGTCGGCCATCAGCTGACCACGTCTCCTACGTATCGGTATCGGCTGGCCACGTCTCCTACGTATCGGTATTGGCTGGCCACGTCTCCTACGTATCGGTTGGCCACGTCTCCTACGTAGCGGTATTGGCTGGCCACGTCTCCTACGTATCGGTTGGCCACGTCTCCTACGTATCGGTTGGCCACGTCTCCTACGTATCGGTTTCGGCTGGCCACGTCTCCTACGTATCGGTATCGGCTGGCCACGTCTCCTACGTATCGGTTTCGGCTGGCCACGTCTCCTACGTATCGGTTTCGGCTGGCCACGTCTCCTACGTATCGGTTTCGGCTGGCCACGTCTCCTACGTATCGGTTGGCCACGTCTCCTACGTATCGGTTTCGGCTGGCCACGTCTCCTACGTATTGGTATCGGCTGACCACGTCTCCTACATGTCGGCCATCAGCCGATCGGTCTACTTCTAGTAAATTCCTGCAGAAACAAACAGCAGTTTGCTTTTTTTCATTATTAAAAATTAAAGAAGAGAATAATAATAATAATAATAATACATTTTATTTATAGTGCACTTTACATTTCAAAAGGAATCTCAAAGTGCTACAGAGCATCGGTTATAAACAATCACAACAAACAATCCATTTAAAACTACCAAAAAAAACATCTAAAAATCCATAAAAACAGCAAATTTCAAGCTATATATATATATATAAAAAAATAAATTAAAAAAAATAAATAAAAAATAAATAAAAAATAAAAAGTGTAATACAACTAGATCATAAGATTACTCTAAAAAGCCTTATTAAACAAGAATGTCTTAAGACCTTTTTTGAAAATATCCACAGATTGTGGAACCCTCAGAGAATCTGGAAGAGAATTCCACAATCGAGGGGCCACTGCCTTGAAGGACCTGTCTCCCATAGTGGAGAGTTTTGTCCGTGGTTGGTGAAGGCAGTGTGCGAAAAACACCGCTCATCTGTGTGAAGGTGCTGGATAAGGTATAGAACTTCAAAATGGCAAAAAATCTGCACACTTCTATCTGCAGAGTTTTTTATTCTCAAGCTTTCAGTCAAAAGACCTTCATCAGGAGTTTTTCATGTTCACACCAACATTAAAAATTAAATAAAAGCATTGTTCGTGTGACAACGATCAGGTGATGTTTTTTTAAAAAGCACCTAAAGTCTGATAACCTAAATCAGTAAAACACAAGAAAGAAAAGTGTAATGGATGTAATTGTGGTTCGTTATGAACAGAAAGAAAGAGTATCAGCGACTCCCAGCCTCTCCTGTCTGCGTTTATCTGGAAGCATCACACACCAACGCGCTCGCTGTGGACTCGGATAATTCTGCACTCAAAGATGTTTGATTGTGCCGCCTCCCCAACTTTGAAAAATCCTGTTTATGCTGATTCTTCCTTTTTTTCTGAATCGACTGAATCATTTATAAAGGAAGACGGAACGAGGAAGCTAAAAATGCAAAACGCCCTTTCTTCTGCCTTCATGAGAAACACGTTCACTCATGCAGCAACGATACAGTGATTGCAAATTAGCTGTCTCTGTATAATAGGAGTGACTGTTCATTTAGCTGAAACCTACAGGGGCAAAACAAGAAATCACTTGTAAAAACACACCTTCTGTCATTTTCTCAACGGGAACTTTTCTCTGTCAGCACAAAGCCTGGGAGTCTTTGATCACTCCATCCTCAGACGGTTTTGTTTTTATGCAGACTTGAAAGCTACAACAAAGACCAGAAATGAATGAAACGGGTTTTATTTGCTCCTGATTTGATGCATTTCAGCCCTTTCATCCTTTTTCTTTGTTCTACTGCTGTTTAAAGTATTGCTGAGCACTAGGGGTGCACCGACTGCAGTTTTGGCCGATCTTGAGAAAAACCTGACTTGCAGATACCGATTTTTTCTTAACTAAAAGCAGATTATGTCAATGTTTCAATTTCCTTTCATTTTGAAAACCAACATGAATATTCATGAAACAATACCAGTTTCACCTGGACGTGAGGTCATGATCTCAAATATAAACGAACATATTTAGCGTTGCTGTTTGAGCTACAAAATCACATTTGTTCCTTTAGACTTTCATTTTTCTAATGTTGAAAACAAAACTTTTGTACCTGTTTTGACACACGTGTCCAAAAAATTATTCTACAGCAATGATTTGCTTTAACATTAACGAGGGGTGCACCGATTGCAGTTTTTGGCCGATCACCGATGTTGAGAAAAACCTGAGATCGAGGCCGACGGATCGGTCAGTTGATCTATCGGTGCACCCCTACTCAGCACAGTCGAGAAAAATGCTCGAGGAGCAAAAAGTCTATTTGATGGTCAAAATAGTTTCTAAAACTATAAAAATAACTAATGTACAAAATCTACTTAATGGCAGGATTGGGTGGTAAAAATAAAGTTTATCGTGTGACCAAAAGTAAAGTTGCTTTAAAAAACATCTTTAAAGGTGCATGAAGTAGGAATGACACCCCTGTGGTCAAATTAGGGTACTGCAGGTCATGAACCAAAACAAATTAGCCCGTTCTAAGCAATTTTCATTCGATTATAGAAGCGTTGCTTCAGTAGTGAAAAGAAATTGCCTGTAAAATTTACGCCGTTTCACATTTAAGTGGATTTGCGTAAACGAGCTATTAACACAAATAAAAATTTACTGTCGCCTGCCATTTTTACAGAGGATGTTTTTCTGCTCAACATCGGACTTCTTAAACCCAAACCAGGTCCGTATATCTGACGTTATCCGTATCTCAAACATGAAGGATGTAGAACAAACCCGTATATTTAAAACTCAAACTGCAAAAACAAAAGGGTTTTATACTCGTGTGTAAAAAGCCAAACTGTCAGGTGACTTTGTGATTTATCGGCTGCTGAACAACAGCGGGTTTGTTTCCCTCTGTGATAACGGCGCTACACGAATGAGGCCCTCGATGCCAGAGGCCAGGCTGGTTAGCTAACCTGTGGGTCCCGCTCCACTCTGAGCCTCATAGAAAACATTATTACTATTATTCCCTCCCTGGGAACTGCTTATAGCTGCTCTGAAAACTCATTTCCCTCTCCTCTTTTCCATGTGAATACATCCTGATAGGGAGAGGGACGGAGAAAGGAACAATAACCGCATTTCATATGGGGAAATGAATAATTTCAACTGTGTATGTGTGTGTGTGTGTGTGTGTGTGTGTGTAATTGTGCTGTTTAGTGCAGCGTCTGGTATTGTGTATGCGGCGTGTCCTTTTGTGGAGCGACTGGGCGTTGTGATACACAGGACGAGCACGGCGATTGGAGCATCAATCTTGTTTTTTCTTGTGAAACGAACGAGAGAGACGAAGACACAAGTCAGAGACGGGAAAACGTTCTGTTTGCAGAGAGAATTTTAATGAAATTCAACAGATTAAAATTTGACCGTTTCTGTTTTTAGTGAGAGAGGATTTAGGCGAGGAAACGTGACGATTCCAACGGGAAACGCAGCTGCTTGTATTAATGTTAAAAACATCGTTGAGGTGCAGGAGTGGGTCGGTCAAGCCAAACAAGATCCTCTGGTGTGTTTTACTGGTACCAGTCAGATGGGAGGTTATGTCTGACCAGTAGGGCTGGGCGATACGGCCTAAAATCAACATCACAGGAGTTCACCTCGATAACGATAAATGGACGATAACTACATGAATGCTCAAAAACAAAGGTTGTCCAGAGAGGGCTGTCACGTGAATTACTAGGAATGTAAGAAAATATCAGTATGGCAATATATGGTGATATTTTTTCCTGCGTTATTATATCGATATGCAAAAGCTGTGATGGAAGAGTGCTCAGCCAATCACAACCCCTCACGTCTCTGAGGCGTGGCCATCTCTGGTCACCTGTCACCTGTCCCGTCACACAAAGAACCACCAGCGCTCACGTGGATGGTTTTAGGAGTCATGAAGAAACCAACCTATTCTCCATAAATGTGTGCAGAAAGACAGAATCCTTCACCAGACTGTTCCCTCTCATGTTGGGACTTCTAAAGGTGGAAACTCCATAAAGACCCCCCGCCAACCCGCTGGAGGACACGAGCCACACTCCAGCCAAGCAGCTTAACAAGCTCTCCACACACCAGCTCCAGACATCCTCCCTTTGTGAAAGAAATGCTGTGTTTACTTGTGGCCCATGCAGACGAGGATGTGATCCTGCATGCAGGCATTAGTGAATCTGTGCAAACGCCACGGGAGCATCTCTCCCTGCAAAAGAGGAACCGGCGGGTAAAAAGCCAGCACAGGTTCCCCTGACGAGGTGAATTTAAATAATCACACCAACAATCAGCAGCCTGTGTTTCATGCATAAACCTGCTGATTGTTTAACCACAGGAGGGTTCTGACCTGCCACGTGTTTACACTCAGCTGCAGGTTTCCACCTGTGAATCCAACACGAGCTGCATTTACATGCACATTAATAATGTCATTACCATTTAATTAGGCCAATAATCTGGGCAAGAGGCTATGTAAACACCTGATGCACACAAAAATGAAAATGAACTCAGTCCGTCTGTAATTATCTGTTCCTGAAAGAAAACCCAAAAAGGGATTTTTCTGAAACTGAATTTAGACTCTCTGAACAATTTCTCGGTTTTGATTTTTCTCAGAGTTCTCAGACCCTAACCCTTCAGCACGAGGAGTGAACGTCTCAAACCCAGAAACAATCAGGGTCAGACTGTGCAGCCTCTCGGCACCAACGTGACCCGAGCGGCTCTGATGGGTGGATTCGGTGCAGCAGGTTGGTGGAGATGAAGGGTGAAGGTGACAACAGGAGGAAACTTTGATCATTCTGCAGAAAGATTCATTTGTAAACAAAAGAAATGAGGATGTTTGAGTTTCTACACAAAAACAAAAAAAACGGCATCATAGGCCAACTTTGATGAAAACCGTTTTTAATCAGCAGGATGAACTTTAGCCACAGATCAGCGAAAACCCACGGGCCTAAAATAATACAAGTGGGATATCCAAAGTGTGGCCCGTGGGCCGTTCGTGACCTTCAGCTGCAATTGACCTTTCGCCGGCCCCGCCCCCAAAATGGCCATTGTCCAATCACACATCATAGCAACTTTTACTGCGTGAGGAGGTCCAACAACTTCAAGCAAGATGGTGAAGCGGTGCGCCCGCGGCGTCTGTAAGTCGGACAGTCGATACCCAGAGAGATGGTCTGGAGGAGTGGTGTTCCATCCACTCCCAAAGCCGAAAACACGACGTGAGCGGTGCCCGATATGGATTAAACGGTGCAGACGGCCCCACTCCCAGTTAAATATTTAACATCACGAAGCATAAATACGTCTGCTCAAAGCTAACGGCTAACTAGCTACCGTGTTGTCTAAACCTACTATCTAGAGGCAAGAAAACAAATTGGGCCAACGTTACGATTACCATGGAGTCATTGCAAGTTTAACGAGCCCTTTAGCTTTAGACGTTAGTTAACTAGTAACTAAGGGGGGCGGGGCTTGGCAAAAGGTCAAGGTTCCAGAATAAACTAATTCAGGCCACCAGCAGGATGCTGATGAAACACCTGATATGTTCTGGTTAGTTGGGAGTACTGCTCAGGTCACACGTCTTCTACTCGAGTGACTCGAGTGACTCCATCACAGGTAGGGTCCTCGCTGTAGGTGTAACTTATAGGGCGATGGTGGCAGAGGGGTTAAGTGGCCGCCTTGCAACTGGAAGGTTGCAGGTTCGCGTCCCACTCAGTCTGTCACTGTTGTGTCCTTGGGCAAGACACTTAACCCACCTTGCCTGCTGGTGGTGGTCGGAGGGACTGTGTGTTCGGTAGCCCCGCCTCCGTCAGTGCGCCCCAGGGCAGCTGTAGCTACGTTGTAGCTCATCCCCACCAGTGTGAATGGGTGGATGACTGATTGTGTTGTGAAGCGCCTTGGGGGGTTGTAGGCGCTATACAAATACAGACCGTTTATAGAACGACACTTCAGAATGATCAGAACATCCCTTTAGGTACAATAAAAGTGTGGCTCATGAGAGCTTTCAACTTAGCAAACCTCATCCTTTTCCTCTCCATCATCCTACGCCCCCACTTCCCTCACTTTATAGTCACTTTATACTTTGTCTTTATTTTTAATTTTCAATGTTTTCACCTACTTAGTAATTTCCCGGTTAGCTTTTTCATCCACTCCAGTTACAGAAATTCCCCGTTACCTTAACATGTATGTGACACAAACTTAGTAATCCATGTTTTCTTATATCTAGAAAATTCCTGTGACTGTTCTTTAGTAATGCCCTGATACCTTCTCTGTAAAACTCTTTGCACAAAATTCCTCTCACATGAAGCGATCTCAGCAGTTTTATTCCTGACAGTTTCAGTACCGTCCAGAATGAGCCGTTTCAGGGATCTGTCACTTTAAGAAAACAAGCAGCTGCTGGCCACGCCCACCCCTCCCCTGATTGGCTGCTATGAGGTGAAGAGCTGATATACAGAAGGGGCTTGGAGTAGAGCTGCTGCTCCTCCAGCATGGACAGGTGAGGGGGGGTTCTATGCCAATTTTCCTTATTGTGACATCACAAACAGGTTTTTTTAAAGCTAGTTTTAGGCACATATGTAGTGTTTAGAGGCAGCAGGCCGTCATGGCAGCACAAGAGGATTCAAAAAGTGAGATTTCCATAACACGTCCCCGATGATTCTCCTGTTTAACCAAACAAACATTTACACACAAACGTTGGGTCTGAATAAAGGATTCATACAGAAAATGTTTTATTATGTTTCTGATTTTGGTTCTGCTCCAAAACATCTTTTGTGTGTGAGAAGTTCTCCCTCGCTTCTGAGGTTTGAACTGGAGTCTGAATAATGAGCCTGCACAGCAGAAGCAGCCTAATGTATTCCTCTCATTGCTGCAACAGACGCAGCCTGCGAGCGCCGTAATGATCGTACAAGCCCACCTTTACCTGACGACTAAAAGCCGACAGCTTTACACGGCGTGTGAAAATCCGTGGGATTAAGTTGGCAGCTCTGCATCTGGCACGAGTATTAGCTGAGAAGCCTTAAAGCGGGAGTGTCGTGACTTGAAAGAAGACTTTTGGTAACACACAAACGTTCAACGCACAAACAATCCTGCAGAACAAAGGTTCTCTCGTTAGCGCAGAGCTAGCAGAACAAGTCCATGCAGGATCAGGATTCCCCCTCATCTGCTGTTGATGGGCTGAACTCAAGTGGCTGCATCTGCTTCTCACCTCAACTAAACTAGTTTTATTACATTCCAGGTTTCAGACGTTTAGCTGAGATTCAGAGAGAAAATTAGATATCTGAAATATATGGAACCACATCCTGTTAATTGGATTAATTAAATCAGCACCAAGGTTCTCAAATTGTGTTTTACAAAGAAATCAAATCTCTCAGTAGGCAGCAAATGTGCAAGTGTGCCATTTTTAAAGGTCTAAGAAACTGTAATATATGGGGTTCCGATTGTGCCAAAAACATGTTGTTGCTGTTGCCTTTGTTATTGATGTTGTTTTTGCTGTTGTTGGTGATTGTGTGAATTTTTTGGCACAATCAGAACCCCATACATCAACATCATCAATAATAACATCAACAAAACCAACAACAGCAACAACAACAATATATTTTTGGCACAATATGAATCCCATACATCAACGTCAATAATAACAGCAGCAAGACCAGCAACAGCAACAATAACATCAATAACAAAGGCAACAGCAAAAACAATATATTTTTGGCACAATCGGAACCCCATAGTAACACTATATGTAGCACGAGCAGTCGTGCACGCTACACGTGAAAAGTTTATTCAACCCCCGTCACGTCATTTTCTGCAGGAAGGAAACAGACGGGAAAATGATCAGGTCAGAAAAGGGCAGACTCCTCTACGTCACAGGGAACATTTATATAAGTGGCCCTGCCCACCATGGCTTGGGACCGCCCACAGGAAGGAGATAGCTTCTGTTAGCCAAGACGTGCGCCAACTATTAGCAACTCCACAACATGGCGGAACACGTTCAGGCTCGTGTTATTTACTGAGAGAAAACATCGACGATGCATTTTTTACTCAAAGGAGAACGAACGAAGGCAGCGGCAGCGGAAGAGTCACAGTGCTGTTAGCCAATCAGAGGCGATGCTTTTGCATATCATGAATATTAATGAGTACAACTCCAAATCCTGTTTTCTTCCCCCCAGTCCTCAAACTTTTACCCCCGACAGGAACCAGAGCTTTTCTCCCCCACAGTGAGCGACTCAAACTAGAGACTTCTGCAGATTTATAGAAAAAAACGAGTGAATGAGCGCTCTAAGCTGAGCTTGTTACTTGGTGCAGCATTAACGGGAATTTCGTGCAAACGTCGATGCAGTTTATCCTGATTTTATTTCTTCCATAACTAGTTTGAACTTGATGTGAAAGTTTTAGTTTAAATGTTGCTGCGATGTTTTAAATATGTTGATTTTCCTAAAAGTAACTAGAAGTCCAACAGAAACAACTGGTCCTAGTTCAGTCTGACTTTAGTCATCAGGTTAATTATTTAAAGGGTCAAAGTTCAAGATTCTGCTTCGGTCAGCTTAGGTTTTTGCTGCTATAAGAAAACTTTCACTCCACCGTATGATGCTCATGTGATAACAGCATTAAACGGTATCATTTAGAAGATGTTTCACTTCTCTTTAAGACATTTTCTCTATTAAGCGTAAAAAGAGCAGAAATCTGATGAGTAGGAGCGCTAAAACCAACTCCCTCTCCTCCGTGAGTGGGTGACCTGGTTTTGGTCGCATGCACGAAGGTGCAATTTGGGTTTTACAAAGTCTGACCTCCTCCTTTAACATCTCTCCATCTTTTCTGTACAGAAGTAAAATAAAAAAACAAATTTCTGGAGGAAATCTGATTACTCAACATTCTGTTGGGTGACTCAGAAGAAAAAGAAATCACATGTCAAACTGCAAACTGGTGCAAAAGAAAAAAAGGTGAAAACTTTCATGTGAATAAATCTGAATATTGAGTTTGCATTTGAGTCCAACACCCTGATGTAATATTCAGAACCATAACACTCAGCAGAGTTTAACAACCTCGTCCTGCAGAGGACCAGACTGAACGCTCCGGTCCATAAAACATTCAGCCTGATGTCCTGCATCTCCAAACCCCCTAATGACATGTTTTAGCACAGAAATATAAAACAGTCCAGGTGATCCGACCTGTCTGGAAGCGTCCACTTAGTGCCCGGCGTGCGTTCACAGCTCAGACAGAAAACCAACTCACAGCGAGAACAGCATAACAGTCAGGTCTTAGACCTGAGGAGGTCAGAGGTCAGCACGCTCAGAATATCAAAATAAAACCCATGTTTACGAATTATACCTGCAGCTTTCTGCACACAAACAGCTGATTCTCAGCATCTGAAGGAGCCAAAACCACAAAGAAAAGATCATTTTATGGGTTTTGTTTTACGAGAAAGCAGAAAATATGTTTTCATTATTCAAATGAACAGAAGAACCTTTCATCTGTCTGGAATAAACCAAATAAAACCCTCCCAGAACTTCTCAAACTCATGATTTCAGCCTCATAATGGAAACTTCTCTGAGGAGATGTCCTGACATCCAGAACACCTACACGGAGCTGCAGCTCAACCAGGTGAGGAGAGGTGGGATCAATAGTTTATATAAGCAGCTCAGAACAAGAGGGGATGTTTAGCATCAAAACCATCCTGCAGCAATTAAATCATCACCTCACCACCTGAGCACCTGGCTCTGGGGTTTCATAGGAAATTAAAGTGAACAAAATATTATATCTAAGCAGAAAATGATGCGTCAACATTTAGTCCTTGATTTTATACTAATTCTACTGAATGTCTAAGTGATATAAATACATTAAAACAACAAAATAATGGACCAAACTGTCCTATTTTAACTCCAAGTTCATTTTTACACCCATTTCTTACTTTTAATCAGGATAAACGTTCATTAGATCTGATTTTTGTTGTTATTGTTGTTTATATTTAGATCCAGGACCGAACCCAAACAGCTGAAGTTCGAATATAAGGAGAAAATAATCAAAAACCAACATTTTTAATCATAATTCCGCCTTAATGAGCGAACTTTAACGTTTATCTTTACTCCACCTGGCTGTTCGGAGCCTCTCCGCCTCCCGCTGCTCCTCCACCTCCTCCGGCTCCGGTACCGAGCTCCGGTAACTTCCTCCGACTCAGCACCAGCAGGTAAACCAGCGCTCCCAGCCACACCAGCACCGCCACGGCCACCGCCAGCCTCCGACAGAGACGCTTCATTTTCCGGTCCGGAGGAGCCGGCGGCGCCCGCAGCCCGGCTGCTGCCGTCAGAAACCCATCTCTCCGTTTTTAACCGGAAACAAAAACCCAAATCAAAGAAGGCGCGCGAGCTGCCAGGTTCCTCCGGCTGACAACACAAGTCCGAGCGCGCGCTGCCTCTGAACTCTCAGGAGCTCGCGCGCGCCGCTGACACGCCTGACGGCAGAGCGCACGTGCGGGGAGAGTCGCTGAGGTAGTCCTGGACCCTCCTGGAGGTGTGATCGGGATGGTGCAGCTCCACCTGCCGACACACAGAACCAGAACCACAGCTGGGGTTGTGGGTCCGGACCGGCACGAGCTCAGGTCACTTCCGGTGCACGTGGCTCAAGTTCAGGGTCTCACACACATTATGAACATAAAACCACAACTTTAACTGGGAAAGGCTCTGCAGAATATAAAAATGGAGCAACAACCTTTGGAAAATCACACAAGTTAAATAATTCCCACTTCCTCTTTTCTCCAGGTGAGAAATCCCAAAGCATTCCCAAGCCAGCAGGTTCTGGAAGTAGGCTGGGGGATCATGTCCCTCTGTTCTGGGAAAACCTCATCCTGATCCCCAGACCACCTCAGCTGACTCTTCTTGATGAGGAGGAGCAGGAGCTCTACTCCTGATGATGGTGGAGCTCCTCCCCTCACCTGTAAGGCTAAAGCAGTCCACCTCAGAGAGGACCATCCCTCCATTTATGATCCAGATCAGGATCAGACGGACCATAGTCAGCCATCCTTCATTATTCAGGTAAAACTGGGAATAACTCGTTTTCCTGGAGGAATGAGTTTGTCATTTAAAGCAACTTATTAAGATTTCATTATCTCTGCTGTTCAGATGACTGCGTTCATGTTTATGTGTTCTTGTATGACAGCTCGTTTGTTTTCTAACATATCAGCACAAGTCAGCAGCTTTTTCCCAAACTTCAGGATCAGGATGTTTACCTGAGACGCCGCAGGTTTACCTGGCAGGTGTGATTTTAGAATGAGAACCAACATCTAGAGCAACGAGCCTCCGGCTGCAACAACTTTTATTTAAAAACAGAATAAAACCAAACAATAAGAGACGACGTGGGAAAACAGGAACATCTGAGACAAATGAGGTTTTTATTTTCCAGCAGAAACAACAGAAGCTGACAGAAAAAGCAGCTTTTCCACATTTTATTTGAATAAATTATCACAAATCCCAGTGAGAACATATCCCTGTCTCTGAGTCTATGAATAAAACATGCAGAACAGAAATATAGAAAATGATCTGAGCTGAAAAGACACTTTAGGTCTTGTTGCGCCATCTAGTGGTCATCTAGGGTAACAGCAGGAGCACCACTTCCTTTGAACGTTTGAAGCAACAAAAACTTTTAAATAACCTTTAAAACCTTTTATTGACACAAGATAACCTTAAATTCAGCCAAAGCTGATAAAATAGTTTGTGGGCGTCTTTTTACTCATAATAAAAGTAAAAAACTAAGGTGGAAAAAGATGTTTTTGGGGCTAATCTTCACGTTTAGATGTTTTCCACCTCCTTTACGTGTTAAAATGTCACCAATAACAGATGATGCACTTTTACCTTCTGCTCGTTTACTTCAGGTTCATGAAAAGGTCATTTCAGGTCAAAATGGCCACCTTTATGTCCATCTTCCAGACATTTCTGCCCTTTGCTCAACAAATTCTTAACCAGCATTTCTCCTACGGTTTACCTGGATAATTTACCTGTCCAAACCCATCCATGACGCGTTAGCACGGCTTGGGGCCCTCTGTCATCTCCAAGCTTCCAGCGCTTTGGGAGGATTTACACCAGCAGCCTCAGCAGCATCTCGATGTCGACTCACCATATGATCATCCCAACTTCATTACTCACGGTCCAAGGACTTTTCCAGCTCCTCCCAGTTCCACTAAGCAGTCCAATTCCCATGATGTGACCATCCCAGCTAACAACCCATTTTTAGTGTCTCAGCTGCTCGGTTCCAACAGAAAATCCACTAATCCAGCAGGAGAAGGCAGCAGGTGGTCATCTAAACGCTTCCTACTTGACTCAAAGCAGCACACGTTTGTTTCTAGAGTTACAAAAGTTAAGTTCTTATCATTTATACGAAAGTTAAATCTTAAAATTGGTCAAACACTCGTTTTCATGGCGTCCCTGTTGTTAAACCTCCACACCTGCGTTCAGTCAAGCTGGTAAATAATGGGAGGGGCTAATTAGAGGAAATACAGGCCCACGCTTCCCGAGGTGACCTGGTGACCCAAGCCAAAGCAGGTGTCATCCGATTTTGCTGATGACATTTTTACAGATGTCACTTTTGCAGGTGAATTTTAAGATTAAAAAAGTTCAAATACACAATTTGACAGAATAAAAATTAAATGTCATAAATTCAATGTCTAAAAAAAGTGATGCAAACTTTTCCAACCATGACTTTAGTTACTGGTAAAACTCCAGAAGGAAAAACAAATCAATAGAAATCAGGAAGAACTCAAGGATTTATTTCCATGTTTTAATTATTCAAACCCTTTTTGGCATCAAATAACATTTTGAGTTATTTTTTAGTAATTTTTAAATAATTTTCATGTCCACTCAGATGAGTTTTGCCAAAATATGAAGTTACTCCACCCCCAGCCACTGGGAGGCGCTGTATACAGTCTAATATGACTTATTTAAAAGTACACCTTCAACCCCAAACATATATTATCCATCTTTTATTGTATTTGTAAGAATAATAAACATTTTAGATGAAGGTAAAACTTATTTAAACATAAATCAGTTGGACGCCGCTGACCCAGATGAATGTTCTGGATTATCCACACGCGTGTTTCAGGGTCAGACAGAAAATCTAAACGAGTAATTAAAGCTTCATCATCTTTGTGTATATAATAATAAATAAAAGTTTCACTTAAATTTATGTGATGCAAATGATTTTATTTAAATGTGAAACTTTTTTTACTCAAAATCCATAAACTAATCTCTTAATTTCTTTGTTCATCTCAAAATATATTTTTACAGATTACATTCAGATTCTTTTAGTGAAGAACTTGATTTAACGCGTTTTAAAGGCAATAAACCTCTGTAATCATTTAAAATAATCTCTAATCTGGGATTATCAGCTGTAGTGACCAATGTTTAAGGCTGAACCCAAAAATCAGAAATAATCAGACACAGACACACGTCCAACGTCCTCTAATCCAGTTTAATTTCCTCGGCAGAAAAATGGAACACGATCAAATTAAAAGGAGGGAAAAAAGACAGAATTATGTTCTTGCTTTATACATGGAACTAAATATGCCACTCTATGCTAGGGTGTAAGTAACGCAAACTGATATGAGGTTAAATAAAGTTTTCTGTTTCTCATGAGCACTCAGAAGAAAAACAAAGGAACCACAGCACTCGTCCTCCGCTCGGCTGCGCCTCCTGGAGGAGAGGAGGAACCAGAACGTGTGCGTGAGGATTAGCATAGTAAAGTGGTGCTTTACGGGCGGCAAACCCAATCAAGTTTCATGAAGTGACTCAGCGCCGGAGCCTCCAGACGGTAAAACAACAATGTAGAGCTGAACATCAGACCCGTTCTGAACGGGCCGCGGCGTCACGCCGCTGCTGAACGTCCAATCAGGAAGAAGATGACTTTAGCCGTGTCACAAAAAAAAAACAACCCAGATGCAAGAAACTCAACAATATGCACAGAGTCCGAGCAGTCAGACTGCGTAGGCCGGTGGAGGTCAGAGGTCAGGACCGCTACGGAGAGGAGGGGGGTGGGGGGTGCTCCATCGTTTCAACACAAACAGATGATCCGGATCTGGGATGAGTCAACAGGACCAGGCTGGGATGCAGGAAAAGGTCGGAACGTTCGCCCAAATGTAATAAAACTAAAGCGGAACGTTACGATCCGGTTCAAACGGGTCCATGTTTACCCGTTTTTGGCTTAGCTTTAAATTTCTAACCAACATCACAGATTTCCATCAGCTGTTTGTCCAAAAGTCAAATATTTAAGTTATTAGGATCCAAACGGAACGTTTTAGCGACACCGGAACTGTGTGAGGAACCACGGAGCCTCCCGGTAAACGTGGGGGGGGGTCTGCTACAGAGGATGGGTCTGAGTGTCCGTTAGTGTTTTTGTCACCGGTCGGCGTGAGCAGAGGCAGGGATCGGCTGGACCGTCCTCCACGTCGTCGTGGATCAACGGAACATCGGAGCGGATCGCCATCAGCGCCACGCCGTGTTCTGCTCCGTGTTGCAGACCTGCACAGGAACGATGCGCTGGGATCAGACAAACAAAAACAGAGGAAGAGGAGGGCGGGGTTACAGGTTTGATCCTCCAACCCCCTCCTGATGGAGTTCCTGAGCAGCAGCAGAGGGGCGGAGCTTGACTCCGCACCACGACCGCCAGATGATGGAGAAAGGACGAACAGGGAAAAGAGTCCGGATGGATCGGACCAGTTCTTTCAGACTTCCTGTGACGGACAGACACGGATCGTGATGGACGCTGTGACCGGATACGACCCTTCTGCTGAAAGGGGGCGGGGTTAAGGCTGTGTGTGTGAACATGTGATACTGACTGCGGCTCCAGGGGACAGCCACTGCGCCCCCTAGTGGCGGCGTCCCAACAGATGCTCCGGGCAGGAAACCAGGACTTCAGAGTGGCGACGAGCTCAGATCCGGAATCGTTGGGTCAGATGCAGGATTTGACAACCAGAACCCCCCTCCCTCCTCCCCTAATCCTTGTTTGACCCCACCCACCCACCCTTCCCTCCCTCTTCCTCCCACCCATCACCCCCCCGCCCATTTTCCACTTCCTCCTCCTCTTTAAGTGCCTCATCTCTTCCAGGATGGCGGGTCGCCGCGTGGCCGATCAGGAGCACTCCTCCCCGATGCGTTGGCACGAGCGGCCCACCTTGCGGTCCAGCTTCACCATCTTGAGGACGGCCTCCTCGCGCCCGCGGCCCAGATGGTCGAACAGGCAGTCGTGCTGCTCGGGCAGACGGTGCAGCATGCAGAAGACGTAGCCTGGAGGACAAACGCCGAGAGAAAAGTCAACATCTGGGGTTGATTAAAGCAATAATCACATAATAATGAAACGCGTCTGAAAGGCGACGCCGCAGCGCTCACCGCAGCGACACGAGCCCAGCTCCTGCTGCACCAGTTCTAGTTTGGTTTGGCAGCGAAAACAGCGCCGGCGGTTCTTCTGCTTGGGCGTCCCGCGGGCCTCGTCGCTGCTGCCCTCCTTCTCGTCGGCTCGTGGTCGTTTCTCCGGCGTGGCCTCGCTCTCCGAGCCCGAGGCTGGAAACAAAAGCAGCAGGGTTACGAGTCGCCGCTGAAAAGTGGGCCGGATCCCAGCGAGCTGCCGCTGGCGGGGCGGCAAGGCCGTACCTGACTCACGTGGACGCTTTGTGGGTGTGCAGAGTGTGCCATGGGCCGTTTCTGTGGACGTCACGCCTGCAGACGGAGAGTTACAGGATGAGTGATGCACGAGGTGAAACGACCTCTTTCTAGGACACATCCTGCCTGTGGCGAGGCAGCCATGTTTTCTGCCCTTCTGAAGTGTGTTTCTGTGTAATCCTGTTTTAGGTCACTTCCTGATTAACGAGCTAACGGCTAGAAAACTGCTGCTGGATTAAAATGGCTCCAGTTTTCTAAACTTCACAACAAACCCTGCAAAATGTTATTTTATGAGCCTGAAAAGATTTAAATAGTTACATTTTTGTTCAAAAGCTGCTGCTTTTCATGTTTATGTGTCATTTTAGACTGGAGAATTATAATCTGTGCATCAGTGATCAGCTAGTAAGCCTGGACTTTTCTGGGATTGATTAGTACCAGCTACATTCTCCACTAGGGGGCTCTAGCGAGCTTAAACCACAGAACAGAAAATAATTTTAGTGATTCTTCTCTCCTCTTAGTGAACTAAAACAACCTCGGCCTAGCCGTTAGCCCATCAGTCCTGTCCAACCTAACCCATTTCTCTAAACAGAGGCTGTTCAGGACGCCATCTTTAAAATGGCCCCAAACCACAGAACCCAGAGCGTTTAAGAATCATGCATCAAGTCAAACATCTGTAATGTTATCAAAGGAAGTCGTTACCTTCGGAGGTCTGGAGTCTGGCAGCGACTCGACCGTTAAAACCTTCAGCGGTCACTCAAACCCTGACCGGTCTGACCTCGGCTAACTCCTAACAAGCTGCTAATGGGACCAGTACTGGTTGTAATGGTTACTGTGAGTTTACGTTAATCTGATCTTTGTTTTCTGAGTCTCAGAGCCACCAGTCAAAGCTTTAAGGGTCAGCCATGTTTGTTATCTCTGCTGTCCCACAAGACACAAAACAGAACTCCAGCCGTTCTTCAGCATGTTGCTGCAGACAGAAAAACATGCATCAAACACTGGAATGTGAGCGGTACCCGACCCAACGACAGCCGCTCCTGTTCTTTAACACAACGACGTTTCATCTAGAGGCTGGAGGCAAGAATACCTTCTCTCCTGGTGGAGAACGAGGGGTCCTGGGCCGACGGCGGCTCGGAGCTGGAGGGCAGCGACAACGATAGCGACGGGCTACTGCTACTGCTTGACTCGCTACTGAAGACGGGCGACTGGCTACTCCCGCTGCTTTGGATTGGCTTGGAGGGACAGTCCTCCTCTGGCTCCTTCTTCTGGACGTCTGACAGGAGAGACAAGGACACAACAGAAGGTCAGCTCCCTCGTTTAGGAGTTTTAGGTCTAGAAAGTAAATAAACTGAAACATTTTTTCTACAGGAAACAATAAAATAAAATCAGCCCATTATAAGTCGTTTTTATCTGCAACGTGATTATAGACCAGAGGAGTTTTCTAACAGTGTGTTCTGTTTTCTCTCTCAGCCTCATTTCAACTGTAACCACCGCAGCTTTTATCATTATTATTGTTAGTAGTAGTAGTAGCATCATTATTATCATCAGTATTATTATTACTACGATGAGCTGCCGTAGGGGAGTGACGTCACACGGAGCTGAAGGTGGAAAAGCAAACACAACAAAAACAAAAATGACCTTTAGTTAATAAAAATCATCTTCCCCACTAAACCAATCAGAAAACACTGAATCTTTTAACCGTTTTGTCCTCGTTCATTTAACTGATATTTACCAACAACTCAGGCTTTATTACAGCGGTAGGGAACGTTGGTCCTGCAGAGCCGCTATCAAGCATGTTTTAGGGGTTTCCCTGCTTTAACACACCTGATTTAAATCTGCAGGTGATTACCAGGCTTCTGCAGAGCCTGATGAGCTGCTGAACAGGTGAGTCAACTGTGTTGAAGCAGGGAAACCTCTAAAACATGCTGGATAGCGGCTCTCCAGGACCACGGTTCCCTACTCCTGCTTCATTATGAACTCTGACCTACGGCTGATTACATGTCTGTGTGGATGATTTTCTACATCTGGAGTCGATCTTGATGCATCAGGGCAGGGCGACACGGCCCGACATCAATATCACGGTATATTGAGGAGTTCACCTCCATAACGATCAATGGACGATAACTACATGTATGAGCAAAAACAAACGTCCACTAGATGGGGCTGTCACGTGTGTTACGTAGAGCCACGCCGTCATGTGACTGGAGGTGGTGCAGCTTCTTAAAGGGACATGAACGTCGCCAACCTACACACATCTTTTCTTTTTTTATTACCAAATTTACTGACATGAGAAAAATATATCAGTTAGAGTCAGAAAATTCAATAGCGATAATTTTTTTATTTATTGACCAGTCCTATAAATCATCACACTTCACTTTGCCTCCCACCTGGAAAACCTGGAAAACCTTCCTCCTCTCCCAGCAGGACTAATCTCCACTCGGATCAAACTTTACATTTTCATAGATTTCACCGAGTGACTTCCCCTCCAGCGTTTTAGCCGATATCTGATGAACGACATGAGGAGCTACCCTGAACAGGGCGACTGTTTAATAAAACACAACTCTAACACCTAAAGGGTGGATTTATGATGAAGATGGTTTAGAAAAACAAAAACTCCACGCCTAAAAGCACAGCTTAGTAGTTTAGCGGTATTTCCTTTAAAAGTTATATTTTAATTAAAAAATAATCAAATCTTTATTTTGACGGGTCACTGGGTTCATGTTTACATCTACCAGCCACTAGAGGGCACCGTTGCAGGTTTCCAAATACAGTAAAGAGTCCGCTCGGCACAGCGAGGCTGGCTCTGTGGAAAATGGCGGACACGTCAAGTCCAGCAGCTGCTTCTGAGCCCAGGCGCTGTCGTTATCCTTCTAGAGGAGCGACCAGAAAAGATCTAAAACCAGAGTGAGTTTAGGTCGTCGCTGGACACGGTGCTGGCTGCTCACTTCACGTATCGGCAGAGAACCTGGCATCCCGACGGCTGGAAACCTTGTTTTATTGTTGCAGCTACAACCTCCACTCACTAGATGTCGCTGTGGTGTTCATGTTCCACCTTTAATGAGACCAGAGGTTCCAAACCTTTAACCTGTGACCCAAAAGATGACTATGGTAACTGATACAAACCTTCTCAAAAAGCTAAATAAAGCGTAGCAGCATAAAAACAGCATTAGCTTTCAGCATTCATCTCACTTTACAGGACATTCTCTGAGGACCCTACACTCAGTGTTTTATGACCACCGCAGGGTCCCGGCACCACCTTTGGGAACCCCTCTGAACTCTTCACCTGAGCCCTAATAAGCCAGGTAGATGTTTATATCGTATTTAATCATAAAACACGTTTAATACGTCGTCTAAAGTGCTGAATGTTCAGACGCTGGTCTGCGATAACCTACTTCTGCTCAGCATCCAGACCCGAGAGTACCGCGTCTATTCTGAGCAGCGCTGCTGTCTGATGATGGACTCGAGAGCCGGGCCCCGGGGTCCGCTCTGTCTGCAGAACTCAGCCGTTGCCATGGACACAGACAGAGCTGCAGCGCGTCTTCGGCCCGTTCAGCAGAACCAGACAGAGAAACTTTCATCAGAACCAAGAGTCGGTTTGGTTCTTGTTGTTGTGGCTTCAGTATTTACCAGAGGTGATCTCAGAAACCACACCTGCAGGTGTGAACCCCGACAGCGCTGGTCCACCTGACCGGAACGACCTCAGCGGTGGAACCTGACTGTAGCCGAGCTGAGCAGGTGAGTCACCGGAGAAATCATCAGCTGCTTTAGTTTTTCACCTGAGCAGAAACCAGCAGCTTGACTGGTCTGAGGAGAACTTCACCAGTAACAAACTGGAGCTCCCGCCTCCTCACCAACACCCAATCCCAGCAGAAGGAATTCCAGTTCCTGGTTCCCAGAGTTTCCTAAAACCTCATCCCCTCCTTTTGGTGTTTTCTGACATTTATGTTTCATAAAAACATGAAATCAAACACATTTTTATTTTAAACAATCAGAATTTTCTAAATTATGAAGAAAATCGACTCACCAGCAAAACATTTGGAGCAAAGATTCATGGTTTTACTTGACCTGGAAACAGAAACAAATCCTGTTAATCAGTAATTCAGTTCATTTAAACAGAGAGTTAGACACCATGATGCAATAAATAAATGATTTATTAAGCAACAGTTTATTATCTAATAAACGTGTCAGAAACGTTATAAAACCTGGTAAAAATCTCTAAAACCAGCCTCAGGTAACGGTTACATCACTTCCTGCGTCCGGCTTATATAAACGCTGCTGCGTTTATTCATCACCACAGAGACCAGGTTGGGTTCAGGACTCCTAACGTTTACCATCAGCTGCTGCGCTGAGCAACAATCACTAAACTTCATGTCTGAATGAAGCAGACGTGGAACTCGTTTCTACTCGTAGGAGATCAGGTTGTCTTAGTTTTATTTCCTGAAAGCAGAGAAAACAGAAGATTTAAAATCTGTTTCAGGTGTTTCTCTGGAGCCGTCAGCACCCCCACCACCACCACCAGTCCACAAACTGGAACTAGGTGGGTTTTTCTGCTCATTGTTCCAACAGCAGCGTAGTGACTAGAGCAGCAGGACCAGCCTGAAAAGACTTTTTTGTTCTTTTCCTTTTAAACCTTCAGAAAGGCTCCGACTGTTTGTCCTCGGTTTTATTACAGGAGTTAACCCTTTAGGGGTGAGTGATCATCTCTGGTAACGCCTGCAGACGTCCACACCGACGCCACCGCAGCGTTTACTCTACAGCTTTAAAAAAATAATAAATCCATGTTTGGTCTTTTATTGTTTTCCGTTAAACATGCTGTGGGTTGATCTAACTAGTCAGAACAGGAACCATATATAATCACTTTATCAAAAGTAGCACAAGGCAGTTTTGGCTTGTTTTTAGCACCCCCTAGTGTCCGTTAGTGAAACCAAAAGGTAAACCGATCTCCTGGCTGTGCGTTGGTCTTTTTAACACCTTAATCTAACAGCTGAAACGTCTCCTCAGCCTTCATTAGTGTCTACAGGAGCGGTTCATCACTAAATCAAACACATCAGCTGTGTTCATGATCTAAAACATGCAGGAAACATGCTGGAAGCAGACTGCAGCACCAGGGCCCTCATTTATCAACCGTACTTACGTACAGATCTGTGCGTATTTCGTGCGTGGGAAAGATTTTACGCATTGTGTGGTATTTACCAATTTGTACTTGTGCGTGAAAACGTTCCTAAATATAAGAACAGCTGTGACCGTGCGTAGGAACAGCATCTAGTGGCAGAACGAGGGAACAGCAACTCTGAAGGTCTCAGTGATCCACGCGTGTTCTTCATCCACTAATTATTCTACCCAATAAATAAATATTTTGGTGGAAAAACAGCTGAGTCACATTATTGGTGCTAAAACACCCGTGACCCACGGGAATCTGACTGTAGAACGGCTGATTTCGCGTTATTTTTTTAATCACAATGTTTACTCTTCCCATTTTATGATGTTTTAAATCATTTTGAATTTATTTATTTATTATGCTTTAATTTAATTATTTTGTCCTTGTGAAGCGCATCGTGATTATTCTTGAGATGTGCTATATAAAAGATCGTTTCTTATTCTTATTATTATTATTGGAGGATTTAGCAGAGCAGAGAGCACTCCGGAGGGAACGGCTCTTCCGTGAGCGCAGCACTGATCCGATTCCAGTCCAGATTCTATTTTACAAATAAAACAACCTCCAGAACCTCCTCTGCTCCCCGATCATACACGCGTTGTCAAGTGTCCAGTGCTTTGATTTCGCTGTCAATAAAGTTTTTCTTTTTTTCCGGGAAGAACCCAGGGAATCCCCTCCCGACCTGAGGACGTAGTGTGACCAAATATGGTTAATTGAGGGCGTTTCTGTATGTAAATGACGATACACGGGCACAAGCTCCTATATGCGCACAGGTGGGATTTATCAACAGACGATTGCGGAGGAACGTGCATACGAGAGGCCACCGCATGTTTCATAAATCAGGACATTGACTGTTCGTGCACACATTCTAAATTTCATCCGTAGGAGGGAATATAGGAACGTTTCTACCAACGTTTGACAAATGAGGGCCCAGGTATGTCAGCTCTACTTTACTAAGTCCAACAGGGACCGGACCGCCACTCTGAAGTTGCAAGTGTGGTATTCTGGCCACAGAGGTCGGTGGGGGTCTGAGTGACATTTCATTAACCTGTAAAGGGTCATTTTAGCACAAACTGGCTCAAGAACATGATTTAAAATATGCAAAAGATGCAGAGTAATGAACAAACATCTGTTAGGGTTACAGCTGTGCAGAAATTGGAAATCTGTCTAATTCATGCATCAATGTTAGCATTTGTCCAGCAGTAATGTGTTAATATTTAAATAATGATGTAGTGTATTATTGTTTTTAAGGAGAAGTGGAAAAATGTGACTTTTCAGTCAAATCGTGATCATGATTTTAGCACTAGGGTTGATTTTCAAACGTTACATTTAAAACTATTTGAAGATACTTTTACTCAAAAAACTAAAAAGCCAGCAGAAAAAGAAAAGTGCTGTAACTAATTAGCTGCCTCCCGCTAACAGGTGCTAGTAATGTTAGCCTATTAGCACAGTTAGCAGTTAACCTAATCACCATGTAAATCACCAACGTAACATGACCAGCGTTATTTATATGAAAACATGCTAAAGTGATCAGGCTCAGAGTGTGTCACGTCTAAAACGGTCCGGGCAGAAACACGTCTCCATTATGAATCTGTTGAACTGAATGTGATCTCTCTGTTTAGGCCAAAGGCTGTGCCCCTCATAGTTTTATGGGTTTAAACTGAGGCGTGCCATTAAAGTCTGCTAAAGCGAGAGGTCACGGTCCGTTTATTTAAGGAAAACCCCGTACCCGAGACAATCCTTTAAAAAGGAACAATCCTGATGGGAGGTTTTAAATTTCACTGACACAAGTCTGTGGGACAGGAAGGCCAGCAGCTGAGTTTAGACACCCAGAGTCATCAGCACACAAGTCTGGGTCACCTGACATTGACAGGTGGGCTCTGGTTTGCTCACTGGACACCACATGATAAAACCAGATGGGGGCTCAAACTAAAAAGAAGGCTGGCTGATTATCAAACAGGTCACATGACCGTAATGATATTACCTGGAAACAACAGGGTGTTATCTTCCTGGTTGTGTCACCCTGAAATCAAACCCAGATCAGGACTAAAAGTCTCTCTGCTGGTTATGAAACACAGATAAGCTTTTATCATGGTTGTTTATAATGTTGGAAACGGTCACGTGTGTGTGTGTGTGTGTGTGTGTGTGTGTGTGTGTGTGTGTGTTCTATAGATTACTGGCTAGGGTTAGTCATTTTTCCTATGGGGTAACAGATGAGTGAATCACATCCGGTATGCAACACACATCCACCACTTTGACAAGCCCGAATGTAAAAAGGAGATTAAATATTTCGGGATTGAGTTTAAAAGCGGATCGAACTGAACGGGTTTGACGGAAATACGCGTTTTAGTTTAAAATCCGTGTTTTTTCCATGGAGTGTCGTAAACAGGGCACGTTTAAAAGGAACCTGCTGGTAATAAATCATTCTGTGCCTCGGGTACGTCATCTCCTGGGTCTACAAACTGCTTTAAAACACGACCAGGGCCGGTTACAACCAATCCTCGGCTCTCAGAGGACGTTTAAGGGTTTATAAACTATATATTTGATTTAATTTGGTGGTTTTTACAGCGAGGAGGTTCATTTATCAGCCAACTTCCCAACCCCCCACCCTCGGCCTGCACGACAGAACAACAACAATGGGTCTGAACCAACCCGTTGAGAAGATTTCATCCGGATTTACGTTTCGGTTAAAGATAGCGGGTTTAAGCTAGCTGAGATCGGGTTAAACACTTACCCCCAAAATCCACAGGGACACCGGGGAGGTAGAGTCGAAGGCTTGCTTCGTTCACTTGTGTCTCCCATGACTACTTCCAGAAAAAAAAAAAAAAAGCAGAAGCCCGATATGGAAACGCGAGGCTGGGGATGAGTCCGGGGCCTGCTCCTTCTGCGAGGAACACGGTCCAAACACCGAGTCAAACCAAACAAAAACGTCCGCTTCCTTTAAAGTCCACGAGCCGACGAGGAATGGAGGCGAAGCCGAGCCGTTTCGGCGACGAAGCCCGTTCCGTGAGGCGGAACAAAACGGCTGAGTTTGAACAGGAATAATTGAACGGAGCTCAAGGCAATCAGCTGGACATTCGGACGTTCCGACCCACGAACGAAAAGCGGGGGGTGTCCGGCTGCTCCACTCGGCCCTAAAACGGCTTAAAAAGACCCCAGCCGTCCGGCGAAACGGATAAAACACAACTATGGCGACGTTAAAGACGTGGGAGGGTGCGATAAAAGAAAAAAATAAATAGATGAAGGCCTTCCCCTCCGTTACAGTTCAGGACCACCCCTATTCACACGTCGCTGGTACGGAGGACGTTGGACCGGAAACGCGTCCGTCAAACCAGAAATGTCAATATGGGCCAACGAAAGGAAGGAAAATAATGTATAAAACTAACATAAAAGTCCCAGATTTCACCAGAAAACCACACTAAACCTAAAAAAGAGGTAATCACCGAGTTATTGTGTCTGTTTAAAGCATAAATGACCAAAGGCTGGCCAGCCTTTGATCGCTGCTTCTGGTTAATCCCTTTTTCTTGTCTGATTAGACTGAAAACAAGAAACTTTCAAATACAATCAACGTGAATAGAATTATTCACCATTCTTCTTTTTATGGTCATGCACTGATAATTAGATTAATAGAACTCATCAAAATAAAAGTGAATAAAATAGTTTTTAATCCGTGGTAGAACACTACTGCCCACATTTTATTTTGAATTTCTAAATAAAAAGGAGCGAGCAGATAAGCACATTAAAGTTGTTTAAAACTTTAAAATTAAATATTTGTAGTTGTACAAGTTACAATATGTAAGAAAAGTTAAGGGAAATAATCTTTTTAATAATAAAAATTAATCCTATTAGTTCATAATTTCTCTTGACATATCCATAATACATTGTTTTTCTCTTATGGGAAAATTTTTCTGTCATGCAAACAACAAGCATGCAAACTTGTTGAGGCTTTGCATTGGCTGCCGGAAAAATCCCCCAAAATTCCAAATGGGACAAACTGAAAGTCTCAGACCCACAAACAAGACACGAATTTATTTGAATTTCAAAATAAGACATATTTAAAAGTTTAATAACACAAACTCTCATTGGGTAGCATGGACACTTCCTGTTGAGCCAACATTGCAGCAGTGCCTTGAGCATGATGAACATGTGGGAACTGATTAATCAGTTTGTTCTGTAACAAGCAGGGAGGCTTTAATAAAACCCAGAGGTCACTGTACTGCCTGGATGAACGACCTCTTCCTTAAAACAGCAGCGAGTCAGCCAAGCAGGCGAGTGACCCCTCACAAAAATAAAAACAGTCCTGAAAAATAAAACCACATCATGGACAGGCAGTGTGTAAAACATGACACATTCACATCAACAAACATAAACTACAAATATATTAAGCAAAACTATGGATGTACATAAACTTACAGAGGATGTCGTTACAACAGAACCTGAACTGAGCCCTGGTTTTGTTTAGCTTTAAGGAAGACCAGCTCAATCTTCTAAACTTTTGATTGGATGCTTAAACAGCTGCTCCCCCAGGTTAGTTCATCAGCCTGCAACATAAAACAGGAAAGTGCAACATCCTAACACTCAAATAAAACCAGCGCTGAGCTTATTTATGAAGCAAAAACACACATAGCTAGAATCCAGGAGGGGTTAAAACCAGCCTAATTCAGCACCAACGTGCCGTATTTCAGTCAGAGAACACAAGCTGTGTGTAAACTACAGGAAAGTGCCAGTGGCAGCTGCTCACCTTGCTCTGGGACACAAACAGCAGCTCTAGTGCAGAAACATTTTGGTCCGAGCCTCTGAACCTTTATTTTTGACAACATCACTCTTCTTCCTAATTATTTAGCTTCTAATATTCATCTGACAGTTAAACCTGATGTTTTTTTTGTTGTTTTCTTGAGGTATTAAGTATCAAAAAGTCACACCAAATACCATAAAACATTTAGCTCGAGTATGAAAGCCTGATATTCAACCCCCCGTAGCTATGACCTAATACGCAGCTGCACGATTGGATTAAATTCTACTTTTATCCAAAAAACATCAAGATTTATCAGCTTCACAGATCTGATGAACTTTTAAAGGATTAACTTTCAAAATTTTGAAAAAATACTTCACTACTACTCTGTTACTCTGATGGTATGAAAAGTGAGTCGACTCTTAAAAAATAGCTCGACGAGGATTAAACAAACGTTTCTTTAAAATTATTACTATGAATGCATCATATCCGTAAGCCCCGCCCCATCCTCCTGCTCCTCTGTGATACAGATTATTTACGTCAGTGTGGGACTCACCTCTGGAGTCTTAGTAGCTAAAAAGTACCTTCATAAAACTGGGAAGACAGGAGCTATAAATGTTGCTGCTACAGAAAGATCAGGTTCTACTGTTGCACGTGTGACAGAAGGACCACCGACGAAGACGAGACCACGGCCGTAGCAGCGTTGGAGCAGTGCAGTCTGGACGATGAAAGCTGTGCAAAATGGCATTGAGGTCTCAGAGAGCTCCTAAAGTTGGGACTGGGAGGAGAAGGATGAAGAGGAGGGCTGGCTGGGCTGCAGGCTGTGTGAGCGGGAAGGTCGCTGGGGTCGCTGCTGCAGGCCGGCGGCGCCTGAGTCAGACGAGTCCACCCCAGGACTGCCCTCTGTGACCTCTGTGTCCACCTGGGCCGGACACTCGAAGTGAACGCAGTGGAACACCTGCAGACAGACGCAGGTGAGCTCAGCACACCTGAAAGGGCTTTGCCCTGTCTTCACAACACATGCTGACGCTAACTTACCTCGTTAGCCGTGTTATGAGTTCCAACGATACGAATGAAAGAAGCTGGCTGGTTTTCAAACTTCAGCGTTTGCCACGATCTGCAAAGAAATAAAAACAAAAACATGAGAGGAGAGGCTGTCACCAGGTCTGAGTCACAGAAGGAACAAACCAAGTAAAGCTGATCTAGGTTTGGAGACACAACAGCAGGAAAACACATTTGCCAGTTGTCTGAATGGCTGACTCGTGGGGGGGGGTGGGGGTGGTATTTACCGTATTGACCCGATTATAAGACGACCCCCCCCCTTCCAAGACTAATCTTCAGAAAAAGACAAAAAATCACTTTTTAAATAAACTTTTTTATTGAAATTCTGAGAACAAAAACTATTTCAAAGCAAACCATCACAACGTTGCTCACATGTGAAATCAAAAGTCAAATGAGGCTTTTATTCAGACGTCCTCTGCCTCGCTGTGCTCATGCTGCTGCGGTCCCGGCTCCTCCCACAGAACGTCACCCTCACTGCCGTCCAACGCATCAGATATGCAGCACTTTCTAAAGCCATGGACGATGCTCTCTGGTGTTACTTCAGCCCATGCCTGGAGGTCCATTCACAAAGCTGACGTACAGCTGGTTTTTGGTTTCTCCAGATGGTGTGAGGGCGTGATCACCGGACAGGAGCCCCTCGGTGTTCCTCCTGCGCAGATTCTCCTTGAAAGACTTGTTAACCACCACATCCAACACCTGTAGCTGGCTTGTCATCCCGCCTGGTGTGACGACTAAATCGCTGTTCATCTTCCTCACCTGAGCTTTGGCAGCATCAGTCAGGTGTCCGTGGAAGCGGCCGCTTTGAGGACCACGAAAAGCTTTTCTCTTGCTGTTTCTCAGACGGTCTCTTTGGATGCACCATCTTTGGATGTTACACTCTGAAACTCCATATTTCCTGGCGCCTGACAGCTGTTTGACGCCTCTGCTGCATTGACCACCATCATCTTAAACTTGGCGTCATAAAGCCTAATTTATACTTCTCTGTTTTTGTCAGTACAGACGGACGGACCGCCATGATCTGTCGTTGCAAGAGCTCTCCAGCAGGCCTGCAAGGTCGGACGGAGTCGAGCTCTCTTTTCTAAACATCCGTCCAACGAGAGGGAGAGCGCAAGCTTGTGATTGGTCAGAACGCCGCTTCTTTAAATACGTCACCAGCTCCGCCATCACCGCCTCAAAAAGTAAAAAGAGAGCCGACGATATCTAGCGGCAAACACGGAGCAGTATAAATTAGGCTTCACTCTGCCGTAGTTGCTTGTTAACTTGCCTGTTGAAAACCTACAGCCTGGCGCCCTCTGCTGTTACGGTCGTGTAATGACCCCAGACAAACATCAGCAGGTGTGAGTGCTTAGACCCCGATTATAAGACGACCCCACATTTTAAAATTACTTTCAATGAAAAAAACATCGTCCTATATCCAGGTCAATGCGGTATTTATTTATGTGTGTAAATATTTGTGATTTTGTCCTTTTAAGCACCAAAATAGAGAAGCAGAAGTCAAATTCTGGAGTTTTGCTTCGATAAAAATAAAAACTGAGTCTTGAATGTGACGTTAAGGCACCTCACAAGTAAGTTAAGCCTCAGTTTGTTTGTAATTCATCTTTGTTTTATTAATGATTTGACAACTCCTCCCAAAAGCCACGTTTCATATTTAACTGCTGAAAATGAAACTGCAAAGCTCAGAGTTGCCCCTAATGTCTCCGTCAGTATTGATGATCAGCAGAACAGCCGAGGATTTTTCTCTTCTGGACACCGACGTCGTCTCCCTAGCAGCTGTTACTGGGGCGCGCCCAGACCAGCGGCATCACTTCCTGGTTTGGTAACTGCAGCGTTATGAACAAGAAGATGATGGGTGTTTCTCAATGTAAAGGAACCTTGCCTTGATCCCGCCTCGGTTGCCTAGGAGATACGTCATCAGGAACCGCCAAGGCGTGTTCAATGTTCATGTGCTACCGAGGCATCTGTCCTCTGTTTGTTAGCCGTTTAGCTAACTGACCAAGGATACATGAGAGGTGCCTTGCTGCCTTCTCTTGGTCAAAGATTTCCCAGAATGCAGCGCGGTATTTTCAAACATGATGCAGACAGCAGCTACTTCAGGGGTAAATTTCCAGTTTAAATGTAAGTCAACTAATTGTAGCTATTGGGCTGATATGTAAAATGTTTTTTAGATCCAAAGCAGTTCTCTATGGTTGGTTAGTTGCTTAGTAGTTGCAGCTTTGGTGGCTAGCAGGTACTAACTCACTTACACATGTGATTTAACCAATATACACACAATTACACAAGTAAAAGGCTCGATATACATCTATGTTGAAACTAGGCACTGCCTTGGCAGGCAAGGCTCCTTGAGATTGAGAAACACTCAATGCAATATGTGCTGAAAAGGGCTAAAAATCTCAATTTGGTCTTTTCCCCCCAATAATGTCCATTTTTAGGAAAAATGTAAATAAATAATAAAAACCTGAGTATAATGAAAGGACCTCTCCTCTAATCTGGAGCTGCAGATCTACTAAAACACAGAATAATGTGTTTTTAAATGAAGGTTACATCATGAGGCAGTCATTCAGTAATTTATGTAAAGGTTGAAGAGATCCGAATGAACAGATTTCACTAAAAGGTTTCATTTTTGAAGGATAGTTCCACTGGGTCTGGCTCGGAGTTTGTGAGCATGACTCAGCTGAATCTGTAACCGTGGAGGAGATTTACAGCGTGGGGCTTCTCACCGACAGGCCACCCTGTTGCGATCGACCACCCTCGTCCACTGCTGCTGGTTGGTGGAAACCTCGATGTAGTAACTGTAGGAGCGTTCGTCACAGTCCCACAGCAGCAGCCTGGATGGGGAGGGAAAAAGGTTTATCACGTTAATAAAACTGGAGTTTTCAGAACAGACAACAATAAAGAACATTTATGAAAATACAACAGCAGGGACGCGTTTATGGTCGCAACTCAGAACGAACCTCAAAGATCCGATGGAGTAGGGCTGAGCCAGCTGGATGACGATGGCTCCTGAGCCCAGCTGGTGACACGTGTACCCGCAGTCCCAGTCGTAGTTACGCGTGTCGCCGTTGAGCAAGGCGTTTCTGCTTCGACTCACACCCTCAATGACGCTGGCGCAGGAGGCAACAGTGGCCACATTCTCGCTGGGCACTGGTGACAGAAACATGCGTTTTTGTTTCAGGTTAGTGATGAGTTTCTCCGTCCTGAATCACATTAAAGCCGTTAATCATCCCTACAGGGTCATGTGGATTTCACTGTAATAGAAATAATTCATAACGTCACACAGAATCATGTTTCTAAAGGGTTGAAACGTTCCTTCAAACATTTCTTTAGTAGAAACAGACCGGTGCCTCTTTTATAAACGTACCCACGAGCCCGTTCTCCAGGGTGAACGGACGGCTGGTGAACATGCATTCAAAAGCCACCAGGTGGAAGACCTTGTTGACTGTGTTGTGAGTCCCAACAATACGAACATACCTGAGACACACAGACACAAAAGTCTCAGAAACCAGGAAAATAAAATAAATCTGATGATTTTAGCGCCTGGAAGCCGAGAAAATCAGACAACTGTTCATTTAGATGTTTACAGTCTATTATCTAAGACACGGTTCTAAAGCTAGAGTCTCCTGATAAAGGTGTGAATCTGATAAACACCAGTTCAGTTTAGAAACTCTGGTGATCAAAGACAACAACTAAATACATAAACTTGTATTACTGCAGATAAAAACATAGAAAATCAAAAAGATGAGTTCTGATTCCTCTAACAACCACCTGAGCTGAAGAATAACCTGTGAGGTTTTTATTACCGGCAAACTCGTGGTGCGAAGTAAAGAGTCTGCCACGAGCGACACAGAAACTTGGAGTGGTCGATAACGCGCACCCAGTCCAGCTCATCCATGGACACCTCGATGTAGTAGGAGTAAGACCTTAAACACACAAACGTGGGTTTATCAAGGTCATAGATCTGAGGAATCCCTCGTTCACGCCTGGACACAAACTTACCGGCTGTCTCTGTCCCACAGCAGCAGGCGGACGTGGTTGATGATGGACGGCTGGCCCAGTTTGACCTGGATTCCGGCTCGACCGTCCTCTTCGATGGGATGTCTGGAGAAGCCGTGGTCCAGGTCGTAGTTCTGGGTGTCTCCATCCAGCAGCGCCGACTTCAGCTCTCCTTTAACCACCTGAGCTCCAAATTTCATGGTGGCAATGTTCTCTTCTGGGACTGAAACGCATCAAAAAATGATGAATTTATGAAAAAGATACATAAATAAGCCTAAACTTCACTCACTGAGCATCCCTCGGTAGTTCAGGTCCATGTTGCGGCTCTCTGAGCGGGTCTTGATGGCGTCCAGCAGGTCGTCGGGACTCACGAGGCCAGACGGTCGCACCACGTTCAGCATCTCTGTCAAAGTCATGAGTGGCAGGCGGATGGCTGACATCACTTCCTGGGTTTCGGCCCCGTCCTCGTGCTGCTGGCACCAACGACACAAAGCCTGGAAGATCTCCTTCTCACTGGCAGCGAAGGAGTCCCGCATCACCACCGTTAGCAGCGCCGTCTGCAAACGCAAATGTTTTAATTAACCATGGATGCCATTAAAAATACAGATAAATAAAAAGTACATTTCAAAAACATTAACAAAAAAAGAGGAAATTTGAGGCAGTAATAATAACACCTTCCCAAATTTGCAAAATGAACCCAATAGAAACTTGATCACTAACATTTTTTAGTTTATATAAACAAACCCATAACACCACAGTGAAATAATAGTTCAACGCCACCCTCTTACCTTTGACAGTGTGAGAAAACCATCTGAATTCAACACCTCAGGAGCGTTTTTGTCCATGTAGGCGCAGCAGGCTTCGCTGAGCGTGCTCAGAGAGTAGAGGCTGGCCACGTCAAAGACCAGGCAGACGTTGCTGATGTGCAGGATGGTGCGGAGGAACTCACAGGTGGAGTCCTCCAGAGGTTGGAGGCCGTAGCGGTGAGCCAAACCCAGAAAATCCAGCAGCACCTCTTCTCGTGCAGAACTAAGGCTGGCCCGGCCCGTGTACAGGTAGTTTAGCAGCATGGAGAAAGCTTCAGCCCGGGTCTCCTCCAAACACACCTCTGCTTGGGGCTGGGACTCCTTCATCCCACCATACAGCAGGGCCCTGGAGGAGCCAGACGGCACAAGTAAGGAGTTTGTACATTAGACATTTAGTTTATGAGGTAGTGTTACCTAATTTGGACGATGGATGCTTTTTGATCATGTGACACAAAAACAGCTTACATCAATGTTTATATATAAAACCTGAAAACAAATCAGGATGTAAAACTGTTTATTTGTGAAACTATTTTTAAGCTGGACCTTTGAAAACAGGTCAATACCTAACATTTATTGGTTAACTCTTGTATAAAGTTTGAAATATGAATGAGTAGAACAGAAAAATCCTCTAGGCATCAACATGGCTACCTCCAGGTAACTCAAAAATCTGGATTTTATGTCCTTAGCTTCATAAATTAACCGCTGCCAATCAGAGAAAAAGAAAATCTGACATTTACAGACATGAAAACGGGTCAAGGGTGAAAAAGGTGAGACACCCCCCCCCCCCCCCCCCCCCAGGTGAAAAAGGTGAGGGACCCCCCCCGGCGAGACTCTAAATTGGGGAAAGTATCCACTAACAAACGCGCACACACACACTCCCCAGCAAGTAAGCCCTCTGCAGATTTGAAGGCATCAACCTGGTGAACTTTATGGAATAAAATAATCAAGCATAGTTACATGCTACACATTAAGCATTAGAAGAAATAAGACCAACCTCCATACTTTAACAGGGGGATCAGACCTGGTGCTTGAAGGCCACGGTGGCTGCGTGTTTTCTACGTGTCCCTGCTCAGACACACCTGATTCTATATCAAGTTGGGGTTCTATTTTAACACAGAGTAGCAGAGCCTTTGTTTACCTTCTGCTAACAAGTTTCTGCTGCTCCTGAGACGAGGACAAGGCTGAGACGTGTTTAACCACATGTCCCAGCTTTGTCCTCAGCTCTGAGGACAGAGACAGACAGAGAGGGTCTAGGGTGATGGGGGGGTTGGTCTGGAGGCCACAGAAACATTTTAGTGAAGTAGATGTCATTTCCTGCGTTCTAGTACTTTTTAACAGGTTGTTTTATTAGATTGAAATGATTGTTTATAAATGAACAACTTAAACAAGTAAAGCTTTAAAAACTAAACCAGTTATCAATGAAATCAGATCAACATCAACATGAAATGACAGGTTTGGTCTGGTTTATTTTGTTAGAACCCAATGGTCTCATTCAGAAATGTGATGGAGAATGAACCAAGCTCTGCTGCTGCTGAAGATACTAAAACCATAAAGAATCCGAAACTTCTAATAAAAATGTTGGATGTTTGTTTTGTATTTGATAATAATAATAATAATAACACCAGCAGGAGGCTGTGGGCTGAATCAGGATTTAATGACAGCTAGCTACCTGATTGATCTCCTTGAGTAACCAGCTAACTAACCCTCCCAACTCCTGTCCTTTGGGGACATTTTGACTTTTATTATCTCCTCATGTCCATTAATTGTGTCTCTGAGGAGCAGATAAAACAAACAACAAAAGGTAAACAAAAACTTTCTCCCAGTTTTCTTTAAGTTGAATTTAACATCATTTGAAGTCATCCTGGTTCATGAAACAATAAAGTTTAGCAAGAACTTCTACAGGCGGACACATCAGAACAATATTGTTATTATTTCAACTGGCCGTTCTCTTGTTGAGCGCTCTCCTCTCCTCTCCTCCCCCCACCTCGGAGCAGCGCAGTAGAGTCTCCAAAATCCCCAGACTGAAACCGAAATGACCCGACGGAGTTTAAGTTCGCCCGACATCATTACAGAGACATTTTTTCTTTACCACCATGGAGGAATAACAATGATTCCACTGCGTTTGGTTTGAGGCGCGTCCTCATCTCCTCATATTGTGCGGCCGCCATCTCTCTCTCTCTCTCTCTCTCTCTCCCTCCCTCCTGCTGTCCAACGCGACTCAACGCGCTCAAATTATTAATCGACCCAAATCCGACCCGAGCAGTCGGGCTGACTTGGTTCGGGCTCGGACCGTAAGAGTGGGGAAGAGCCCTTCACCTGAGGTCTACACAGGTGACCTTCAGACGAGATGCGCTCGTGCGGGTCGCGCGTCACCGGTTCTGACGGACTTATTTATTTATTCTACAGTTTGTGGTTTTTGGTGCATGTTAAAATCATCTGGTATATTACCCCCCGTAGTTAATAGTGAAATTTGTCAAACTGCAAAACCCTGCCTTGCTGAATAAGCGCATCACCCCCCCCCCCCTCCCCCCAAATATTTTCTCATCGGATCTGCACGAATCACGTAGGTCACCCAATTTGGATTCAAAACGGCGAATTTCGCCGAAAGGTGAGGGATTTTCATGTCTGCATTTAACCCAGTTCATAAATTCACAACAGCACAAACCAACTTTAAGTGGTTAACTGATTTGTTTTTGCTCTGAGCTGCAGCAGCCGGAAGAGTGGCCATCTACAAACTGACCAAAACAATGTGTGGTGACTAATCCCGGAATGCAAACACGCAGACTCACCTGAAGTAGTGGCAGCGAGCAGCCAGGATGACCCGGTGCGCCGGGAACCGCTTCCCCTCCACGATGAAGGTGACATCGCTGTACTCCTCCCCCAGCACCAGCGCTCCCAGCTGCTCTGACAGCAGGTGGATGTGGTCGATCTCCGAAACGGAGGCCAGCGGACGCAGAGGATGACTGTTGCTCATGGTCGACATCCAACAGAGTTACGGCTGTCACATAATAGAGCACAGCAAACTCAAGCCGATCCGGCGTCACGAACAGTAAACACGTCAAAGTGAAACCCAACCCGCGAAGACGTCGCTATCAGTTAGCTGATGCTACATGCTAACCACAGCGCCTTTGAAGATAATAGTTTAGTTAAAACAAACGAAATAATTATAACTGTTTACTGCTGCACTTGAAGTATTTATGTATCAAAATGTAATAACCAAATCCTTGAGGAGCTGCGTGTAAGCTAGCCGAGCCGGTGCCGTCGCCGACATTTAGCAAACAAACAGCTAATTAACCTTTAGCATCTCTGCCTTACGTCGTTCTGCGTCTCCTACTTACCGAACAGATACCATTCACTCCTGTCTTCAGATCAGGGTTAGTAGAAAAACACAGCTGGGGTTAAGTTTTCCAATATGGAGAAAGAAAAGCAGCACCAAAATCCCGACCCTTCCACCATAACAGCAGCTTGGAAACTGAGTGACGCTGAAACGTCAGCAAACCATTTCCGGTTTCAAAAATGTTGCTCCGTTTGAGAAACAGCGCCACCGTCTGGATCGGGAGGTCATTATTCAATTCAATTTAATTAACTTCAAGTAGTTTTTCAGTTTCACAAAAACTTCACATAAATTACATATTTTGCTTTACTTTACTTTGGTTGAATATCACATAAAATGGTCTCTAAACTCCTAAACTCGCCACAGTGACACTGAATTATGACCCCAGCTGAATTATAGAAACTTTGCTACAAAATAAAGTAACAAGGACATAATAAGAACTTAAAAGTTCAGTTTCTTTAATGACTGTTATTGTTATCTATTATAATGAAAACTAACAGCTTATCTCTAACCTTTAGGTTTTATTTTATTTCTAGGGATCATTTTATGACAGCCCCAGTCTAGCGTTTAGTGTCCACAGTAGGGTCCTGACCCCCACGTTGGAAACCACTCTGCTGGAGGACTGATTTTACAATAATACTCACTTGTAATTTAAATATTTTAAAAAGTTTTTTTGTTTTCTGACCAGCATGACCAAATTTCATCCGTGAAATAATTTTCACAGACTCATCATTGTCTTTCTGATTCTCTTAAAACGTTTGTGTGCCTGTTTGTGTTCAAAGGTGTATGAAGAAAATTAAAATGTAGCTAAAATGACACAAATTTATCAGAAGTAACCTAAAAAGGAAACATAAAACAAATACCTTAAAATTGTATTCATGTAGTATATAATATATTGTTCATATTTAGCTAGATAAATATTCAAAATTAAAAATCAGACAAAAGATAATTAAGATATTTCAGGAACCAACTTTATTTATGTAAAACAAAATTGAAGCGACCATCATTAATGACATTTTACCAGCAGGTGGCATCAGATCAATAACTGAACCATCTGGAAGATTTAGACTTTTACAAGAAAATCAGCATTTAAAATGTAATAAAATTCTAAAATATTGCATCTGAATCTGTTAAAATACACAATAAGTCTGTTTAAAGAGAAACTAAAAGCCCACAGAACATTTCTAGATGCATAAATACATGCATGCATGACCGCAAGAAGCATCTTTATAGTTGTCACTTCCTGTTTCACTGCCATAAAGTGTCTCCATGACGACGAGTTTCTTCATGACTTGGGTTTCTACATCTCACAGCTCTGCTGAATTACATCATTCATGACATCTGAACATGTTCCCGTCATCCTCCCACTGCTTCATTAAGGGTAAAAATAGCCTAAATACCAAACTGTTGCGTAACACCGTACAGATCAAATACCAGTTATGTTAAATGTGATGCTAAAATAACAAATAAAGCTTTAAAATAAGCAAAATACAACAAAATACGTCTTCCATAAAACCGGTGAGGCTTTCCTATCAGAGCACATTTACCAGCATGTTTTTAGTTTACTTGCTTTGTTTTGGTTTCTTGGCAACTGAAGCATAGAGGCTGCTGGGATCGGTGGGCGGAGCTTGCACCATGCTGTAAGTGACATCATCGTCATCCTTTTTAACCTTTAAAAACCATAAATAAGAAAAATGACCTCCTGTGACCTCTCAAAACAACAATGAATTCATCAGAGAGCTCACCCCCCTGCTGCCCCTGTTGGGATTCTTGGTGTAGCTGATGGAGGCGTAGGCCACTCCACCTTCAGCTTCCACCTGCACAAGACAAGGCCTGCTCAGAAACACGCTGACGAGCACGGATGCAGGAAACTTCTGCAAATAGTTTCTCAAGACTTCTCATTTTACACCTTCCTGTTTCTCGCTGCTGAAACGTCAGCTTTCTTCTCTGACCGCCTCCGTGTTAATGAAACGTGCTTCAGGTGACTTTAGGCTGCTTCTTACCTGTTCTCCTTCTGGTGCAGATGGAGCCGCTCCAGGGTCAGAGGTCGTGCCCTGAAAAGGATGCAGTTCAATTATATTCTTTCTGCTTTGTCAGGAAACTTATAACAAAATATTTAAAGTAATTTTGCTGCATTAATTCAAACTGGAGAGAAATTTTGAATCAAACACAACAATTCCACCTTAAAACTGTGTGTGTGTCAGGAAGTGGTGCTTCCTGTGACTCGTGTGTCAGAGAGAATTAGTTCCTTTTAAATGCAGTAAATAGTGTTTATAACACGCTTTTATCTTTTCATCTCAATGAGCTGAGTTTTAAATGTGAATAATCTGAACTCACCACACTGGAAGGTTTGGGGCTTTTCTGCTGTGAAGCTGTGAAACAAAAATATATCAGTAATATAAAAAACATCATTTTTCATTAGCTAAATGTTTTATTTCTCACCTTGATTTCTCCTGAGTATGACGATAGTGAGGGCTATTATTAACGCCACGGTGACCACCCCCACCCCCACGTACACCCAGGTCAAGCCTGGAAAATAAAACCAACAAACCTTAGAGGTGGTTTAATAATTAAAAAACAAATTATTTATACACAACATGCTTAAAACGTGTAATTAAAATAATTATTTGTGAATAAAAATGTTTAAAAAGCTCCAGATAAGAGAAAATAAAAGAATAAATGAGTCACTAGGTTGTTTTGTTGTCTCCGTACCTGATTTAGGATCATGAGAGTTTCCTCCTGAGTCTGTTTCCAATTTATTTAATCAAAAGAACACAAACAGAAATTTCATATAAACAGTTAAATTAGATAAAACATTATGCTGATTTCTCACCTGTAGTTGGAGAGGTGAAGGTTGTTGTTTCATCACCTGAAATAAAATGAATTACATTTATCTTGCTCATCACCTTTTTAATCATTATGTTTTAATTAATAATCATGTTTCTGTGGTTTCTCACCTGTTGGACGAGAGCTGAAGCTAAAAAGCTGCTTTTTGTTTCCCGTCGCTACTTCACATGTGAAGGTTTTATACCTTGATGAGTAAAAGTAACTGGAGGTGTGAAAGGTCACAGCAGCAGAGCAGGAAGATGGAGATGATGTCTTTATTTCTAGATGATCTTCATCCACATAGTTACCGTTAAACAACCACTTCACGTCTTGTTCATTTCCATCGTACGGCGACACAGAGCAGGTGAACGTCACCTTGTTCTGGTCTGGTTCTTCTGTCACTGGATGAAGAGAGAAAAGTAAACATGATTATATTTATATTTGTGATCATTTTGTCATGAATATTAATGTAAATACTCACAGGTAACAACAGAGAGACGAACAAGAGCATCTGAACCTGACTGAGGAGCTCCTACTCTTTCATACTGTCTGCAGGTGTATGAACCAGCCTCCTCAGCTGAGACGTTCTTCAGAACCAGAGAACAGTTTTCTGCTAGACTCAGTCGGTCTGATCTGCTGTTTTTAACCTTGCCGAGATTAAACAGCTCTACTGTTGATCCTGATTTACTGTAGATCCAGGTGGTGCTGCTGCAGTTTCTCTGACCTTTAATCACATCTGTACAAGACAAAGTGACGTCACCTCCAGCTCTGACGGTGGAGGACAGGAGAAGATCTCCACTAACGACTCCTGAGAGAATGATGGAGAATCAGAAGTGTTTTAATTAACTGACAGATTTAAATCGTTTATATTTTTATCTACAGCAGCATCTGGATCTGTCAGGAATCATCTCAGCTCAGATTCTGCTTTAGTTACACCAACAACAGTGAGTTGATCAAACAGCTTAAAGCAGAGTTTGAACTCTTCTTACCTGAAAACATGAACAGTAAAAACATTCTGATCCGTGTAGAGCCGTCCGTTTCTCCTCTTGGCTTCATCGCCTCTCTACTTCCCATCTGTCTAAACTTGAGCCTTACTGGTGTTTCTTCTTCCTGTCATTAGTGACTGAACCACTTCCTCTGATTTCATCTTTCTGGTCAAAGTTGGTCTTTTCTCTAAGAAACTGTTGAGCAACTCTGGTTCTGTTTTTGACTCGTTTTGAGCTGGAATCCATTTCACACCTGGACGTGTCAAAAAGTAGAAAAACTGAGTTTCTCTGTTACTGAAACAACTCAGTAAGAGTTTGAGTTCATTTTTATTTTAAATGCTGGATTATGTGACTTTAAACTCCCAGAGTTCTGCTGCCAGTCGTCCTCTACACTCTAAAACTTCACTAGCAGAAAATCAAACACATTTATTAAAGTATCTTTATTTATAATTGACTAAAAAATGAAATAATGGAATTGTGCACAGTAGGAAACTATAACAGAAGACTGAACAGCTGCTGTTTAGGTAAAAAGAGCCTCAATGTCCTCCTGCACCCCCTGGTGTTCACTGAGAGAAAAGGTGTTTGATAAACTACAAGTCAGAACAAAAATGATCAAGATTAGAGAAATTAAGATTAAATAATAATAAAAAACATCAAAACAAACTAAAAGACAGGATCTAGAGCTTCTACTGGAACAAAGAGATGTTTTCCAGATGAGACTGAAGCTGATAAACCAGATGTTGATTGTTACATCCCAGACCGTCTAGGTGGCCAGGAGCAACAATGAGGACGCATGTCCAAGATGTTAAAAGTAAAAAAAACATAATTTATTAACAAACAAAGGCACTTAATCACAGAACACAAAAGAACCCGGCGGGGAATACAGCTCAAACCGAAAAGTCTCAGTTAAATTAGCAAACCTTAATAAATGTTTTCCCATCTTTACTGGGTCGCCACCCCCAAAGTGAATGCCACATTAATTTGACATCACTTTACCCCCATAAAGGCGTACAGGCTAACTCAGGGAAAACCAATAGTCTGCACTTAACAGACATGTTTAAAGAATACACCCAAAAGGGTTACCACACAGTTTAGCTAAAACCCTTAAAACTCTGAGACTAGCTGTCAGTATAGAAAACAAACAACCGCCGGGAGACAACAGGACAGAGCTCCTTTCTGTCCTGCTGCTCCCAGAACAGTGGAGAGGCGGGGCTTAAAAGCAGTGTGAGGGCTGATTAGGAGTGGAGACAGCTGCTGCCTGTGCTCCTCTCTCACATCCACACAGAAAGGGGAGGAAAACAGAGAAGGTTAATAATTAATAGCAGATTATTAGAAAGAGGATAGAAGGAACTATGAAAACATAAAACTGTTACCCACGCAAAATACAATTAGAGCATTATGTCATAACCTGATAATGTCATTGCTCTAAAAATATACATATTTATCACATTTGTGCAATATTGTTTCCATCCATCCATCCATCCATCCATCCATCCATCCATCCATCCATCCATCCATCCATCCATCCATCCATTCCTGAAAGTAACAGGTTTAGGAGGGAAGCCCAGACCAGACCTCCCTCTCCCCATGGATCCTCTCCAGATCATGCTGGGAGATCCCCAGGTGTTCCCAGGTCAGAGAGAATAGATAATCTCTCCAGGGGGTTCTGGGTCTCGGTCCAGTGTCTGAATATCCTCCAGAGGAAGGAGGCCAGGAGGAATCCAAGCCAGAGGGTTGAACCACCTGAGCTGACTCCTTTGAGGAGAACCAGCTCTACTCTGAGCTTCTCCTGGATGATGGAGCTCCTCATTCCAGCTACTGGTATCCAGGATCTTGTTCACCTGGTTATGACCTAAATGTCAAGGCCATATGTGGGGGTCACTGGAGGTGCCCCCTGCTGAAATCTGATTGGCTCCTAAAGTGCACCTGTCCTGTCCCTCGTTTGTCCTTTGCTGATGATCAGATTAAATGTGGATGTAATCCCAAGTCCAAACACAAGTGGCGCTAATGAGCCAAATAGAAATATGGGTGTTTTTTTTTTTCACCCACAAACTTTAAACTGATTCTATTTGTGGCTTTAAAATCAATACAGTGCTGAAATATCTCAAATGCTGTGGTTTTGTTTTTGGTCTTTTAATTACATTAAGGTGTTTCAACATGGGGTGGGTGGTAAAATGTATCTACCTACCATAATCAATCATAATCCCCCCGATGGCGCCATAGTCAGACAATCCTAGATCCGCCACTGGAAGGGGTTAAAAAAGTCCAGTCATAAGTCTCTTTAATCTGGATTTATTATTTAATCATCAATTATTGGTGTTATTTAACATCATAATAACTCATAAAAATTATTCCACTTTTGACCATCTGAAGATTAAAACTCAAACTGAACAATTTTCTGTGAGAATTCCAACAAAATTAAAATATTACACATATCTGACTTTGATATCAGAACGTTGGTGTTTTAAGATAAACATTGTGTTAAGAGACATGACAGACTGGAAGAGACCTTTGCGTGTTTGTGATGAGTTGAAATATCCTGAGACGTAAAACAAGCTGGTTGCAGAATCTGTTTCTTTCCAGGTTTCTATTTTTTTTACCCTTGATTTATTTAAAAACTCTGCACTGGTTACCAGTAAACTACAGAATCGATTTTAAAGTGCTTCTACTAGTCTATAAATCACTCAATTGTATGGGGCCTGAGTACATGTTGGATCTCCTTCCAGTATAGACACCTAGCAGGGATTCCTAGACAGTAGTCAGCTGGTAGAACCTCGGGTCAGAACCAGACAGGGTGAAGCTGCTTTTAGTCATTATGCTTCTCATAGATGGAATCAGCTTCCTCATGACCTCAAACAGGCCCCAACTCTAGTAACTTTTAAATTAAAATTAAAAACGTTCATGTATTCTTTAGTCTATGATTGAATGTTTCTTATGCTGCTCCTTCTGCACTGTTTACTGCTAAACTTTTGACTATGCCTTTTATCTAATTGTTTGAATAATTTCCTTGTGCATTTTGATTGTTTTTGTTGTTCCTGCTTTGTAAAGCACATTGAATTGCCTCCATGTTTGAAATGTGCTATACAAATAAAGCTGCCTTGCCTTTATTTCTCTTTGAATCATTAGCCTTGATATAGTAATAAACTGATTTTTATAACTGTTTCTGGCTTTTGTGTGTCATTGATGAATAAGTTTTCCCTGACAAATCAAACTATCCTGTTTTCAGTATTAATAAGTCTAAAACCTTATTAATATCGACATATCTTCCTGCTTTCCTGATTCATTTAATCATTTTAATGTTTTTTCTTTGTTTTTGTTTTTTTGCTTATAGAAGTTACGTTTTAGTGAATAACTGGAGGTAAAAAGTGCTGATCTGAGTTTTTTGTTGACAAATATTAAAATAAGGTTGGAGGTTTGTCATTTTTCTCTGCCTCTTCATCAGCTGACGGCTGCGCGCTGCGCGGAGCGAGCGAGGGGTGGAGGGGCTCAGACTCGTGTTTTATTACTGAGCCCTGTTGTGGCTTATTATTAAAAATGGAAGAATCAGCTGAAACAGTTGAGGTCAATTTGTTGAAACTAAATCACAGGAGATCCAATCCAATCCAATCCAGATTTATTTATATAGCACATTTATCCACAGCATGACAGCTGACCAAAGTGCTGAACATAAAATAATATAAAACAGCGATAAAACACGTAGGTCAGATTAAAATAACAAGAAAATACAAGCTAATAGATATCAAAAAAAAAAAAAAAAAAAAAAAAAAAAAAAAAAAAAAAAAAAAAAAAAAAAAAAAAAAAAAAAAAAATGTAAGTAAAAACAAATAAATACTAAAAACAACATAAAAGACTAAAAATTAAAACCAAGAGACAATAAAACCATAAAATCAGAAAATAAGTCATTCATTCATACACGCTACAGTCATGTCCATAGAATCAAACACCAAAAGCCATAGAGAAGTAGTGAGTTTTAAGACCAGATTTAAACAGGGCGATAGACGGAACTGAACGAACCGAGAGTGGCAAGCTATTCCAAAGCTTCGGAGCTGCGTGAGCAAAAGCACGCTCACCACGAGTCTTGCACCTCATCTTTGGAACACACAGCAAAAGTTGATCGGCTGAGCGGAGAGACCTGGGGGGAGCATATAAGTTGAGGAGTTCTGCTAGATAACCGGGAGCTTTGTTATGGACAATTTTGTATGTATATAAAAGGATTTTGAATTTCACCCTATAGGACACTGGGAGCCAGTGCAGCTCGGCTAAAACCGGGGAGATGTGGCAATGTTTCTTTGTCCCAGTGAGGAATCTGGCAGCTGCATTTTGGACCTTCTGAAGGCGGCTGATTGCGGACTCTTTTACACCAATGAAAAGAGAGTTTGCATAGTCAAGTCGTGAGGTTATGAAGGCGTGGATGACAGATTCCAAATGTTTTCTTTTCAGGATGTTTTTTAGAGGCCTTATTCTACGCAAAAGGAGATGTAGTTTGGAAACGTGTGTTCATCATGTGTTCATAAACGAACGGCATTTAAGGTCGTTTGAGTTATTACTGCAGACAGGACTTTAATGTCACCCAGAATATTTTACTGAGGATGTTTTTCTGTTTAACATCAGATTCCAGGAACCAAAACCAGATCTGTAACCGACCTCACCCTGTCTTCTTTAGAAGCGCGTCTTCATCCACCTGCTCCAGATGCGCCGCTGAGATCAAAGACAGAAACCCGGATTCCGTGCTGGGGTAACATTTCCAGGAGCACAGACTTGAACACGTTTGTCGAATTATTTGTGCAATATTTTATTTTATTTGCACACAATGCCAATTATAGATAGGCATTACAGAAAACGGGGACAGTTTGCCATCAAATGTTAAAGCCGTCTCACTTTTCAGGCCATCATTTTTGACGTCAGGCCGTCCTAATGACGGCGGGACGGCTCGCTGGCTAACATCATGGGCCACAGGGGCATTGGCCCCTGCTGAAATCTGATTGGCTCCTGAAGTGCCCCTGTCCTGTCCCTCGTCTGTCCTTTGTTCGATGATCAGATTATCTGTGGATGCAATCCTAAATCCAAACACAAGTCGCGCTAATGAGCTAAATAGGAATATGAGTGTTTTTTTCACCCATAAAATTTAAACTGATCCCGTCTGTGGTTTTAAAATAAATTCAATGCAGACATTTCTCAAATGCCGTGTTTTTGGGCTCTGTTCAGTAAAGATCTGTATAAAATTACATTTAGGTGTTTCAACATGGGGTGGGTGGTAAAATGTATCTACCTACCATAATCAGGGATGTGTGTAAGGATGCTGGACTAAAACCCCCCCCAAAAAAACCCCCCTATATAAATATTCTGCCCCCCCGATGGCCCCATAGTCAGAAAATCCTAGATCCGCCACTGGAAGGGGTTAAAAAAGTCCAGTCATAAGTCTCTTTAATCTGGATTTATCATTTAATCATCAATTATTGGTGTTATTTAACATCATAATAACTCATAAAAATGATTCCACTTTTGACCATCTGAAGATTAAAACTCAAACTGAACAATTTTCTGTGAGAATTCCAACAAAATTAAAATATTACACATCTGACTTTAATATCAGAACGTTGGTGTTTTAGCATTAACATTTTGTTGAGACATGACAGACTGGAAAAGACCTTTGCGTGTTTGTGATGACATTTCTCTTCTTTAAAAAAGGAAGCGGTTAAATGTGCAACACCTGTTGGTTCAGATAAACATGCAAAATGATGCATGACTTCTGTTTTAGATAAAAGTAAAAAAAAAAAAGAACCAATAAATAGTCAGACTTCTAACATGTTTTCTAAATAATCAGATAAAATGATTCTAATCTGATGGCTGCTGGTTGATTAGTTTACCGCTGAGGAATGTTTCATAAAATACGCATTAATGAGTTCCTTCTTGCTCTGAAACATTAAAGCAAAAGCCGGTTAAACGTCACTGGCAGCTAAAAACAAAACACCAGAATATGAATATTTTCATCTGTAAAACTCTTGCTTGAACTGAGATTATTTACATTTTTACAAAAAACACAAAAAATGCTTTAAACATTAAAAACTCAACCATTGTGTGTCCTTGGAGCTGGTTTTGACACGTGGACCACAACATTTTTGGGGGCTTGTCCGGGATTCGAATCTTAACCTTTTGCATCTCTCACAAAGTAAAAGAAACAGGTGAAGACAGGTGAGGTGTGTCTGGTTTGATAAAACCACAGCAGGATTTAAAAACAAGTAGACCTGTTCCACAGGCAAGGCAAGGCAGCTTTATTTATAGAGCACATTTCAAACCCAGAGGCAATTCAATGTGCTTTACAATTATCAGGACATGATATGAAAACAACACAAAAACACAAATTAAAATTCACACAGATAGAATTATAGTTTAGAGCTAAAGGAAAAGACAAAGTTACAGTGCAGATTACAGTTGAGATGACGCAACATAAGAAACAATTCATTTAAAGGCTGATGAGTACATTAAGGTTTTTAGTTTTGTTTTAAACAACACTAGGGTTGGGCACATCTGAGGTCATGAGGAAGCTGATTGCATATGTGAGCAGCATAGTAGCTAAAAGCATCTCCACCTTGTTTTGTTCTGACCCATGGTTCTACCAGCAGATGGTTTCCAAGGGATCTGAGAGCCCTATTGTGTGTGTATACAGGAATGAGATCTGACATGTATTTTGGCCCCATGCCATTGAGTAATTTATAAACTAGTAGAAGCACTTTGAAATCTATTCTGTAGTTTACTGTTAACCAGCGTAAGTGTCTAAGAACAGGAGTGATGTTCGTTCTCTTAGTTCTTGTTAAGACTCTAGCAGCAGCATTTTGAACAAGCTGTAGTTGCTTCACAGCTTTTTTGGGAAGGCCAGTTAGGAGACCATTGCAATAGTCCAACCGACTAGAAATAAAAGCATGAATAAGTTTCTCCAGGTCTGGTCTGGACATGAGACCTCTGACTCTTGATATTTGACGAAGGTGATGAAACGCTGATTTAGTTATAGCCTTAATGTGTCAAGAGAAGCTCAGGTTTGAGTCAATTATAACACCTAGATTTCTAACCTGGGTTTTTGTTTGCATTCCCCTGGAATCTAGCTGAGCAATAACATCCATTTATCCTTCTTGTTGCCAAAGACAATTACTTCAGTCTTGTCTTTGTTTAGTTGAAGGACGTTTGACTGCATCCAGTTGTTAACTTGTTCTAGGCACTGACAGAGTGAGTCGAGTGGACCACAGTCACTAGGTGATAAGGCTAGGCATATCTGGGTATCATCAGCATAGCTATGATAGGCGATATTGTCATTAAGTATGACCTGACCCAGGGGGAGCATATAGAGATTAAAGAGTAGTGGTCCTAGAACTGAGCCTTGGGGGACCCCACATGTCATAGTAATCCATTTTGATTGGTAATCCCTAATAGAGACAACATAGCCCCCGTCTTTGAGATAGGATTGGAAACAGCCAAGCACTGTGCCTGATAGTCCCACCCAGTTTGTGAGTCTGTCCAGAAGGATGTTATGGTCCACAGTATCGAAAGCTGCACTGAGGTCAGGCATCATCAGGACAGATGCTTTACCTGAATCAGTGTTGAGACAAATGTCGTTTAATACCATGATCAGTGCAGTCTCGGTGCTGTGGTGCTGTCTAAAGCCTGACTGAAAACCATCCATAATGTTAGCAGCAGACATTTTCACTTGAGAAGGCTGCATTCCATTTAGAAGTCTTGCTTGTAAAGTCTCAACACCTAGCATGTTCCTCTACAGAAGTGGAATGCAACCCTTGTTAACACACCTGTGCTTTTCCTTGTCTTTAAGGTCAAAATGGGCCCAATCACTATAAGAAATAAACTTTGACATTTATTTTCAGATTGTGTCTAAACATCATCATGAGTTATAACGAGACACAGGAAAGTAACACAGAAGCTGTTATATTAAACAAACGCCCCCTAATGTCTGATTCCAGAACAATGATTAAGCCTCGCCCCTTCTGTAATGAAGTCCCGCCCTTTTTGTGTAAACCAATGAGACATTTTCCTGGTTCTGAATCCAAATCATTCATATAGTAGCTGCTTCACCTTGAAATATTCTTTGTTTCTAATATGTTTGGATGTAAATTGATGCTAAAAAACAACAAAAAGTGTTCAGGTGAGTTGGTCGAGATTTTATCCCAACATCCTAAAAGCCTCGAATTCTTTTTTCCAAACAAGGTCAAGGTTTATTCCTATAGCACATTTACAGTCACACAGGCAACCCCAAAGTGCTGAGCAAGAGTAAAATAATAAATAGATTAAAAAATAAACACAATCAAGAACAAATTGCAGTAAAATCAAGGTTAAAATTTATAAAACAAATGCATTTAATGCTAAAAAGTAAAGATAAAATGCAAATCAATTAAAAACAGAAGTTACTTACTCAAGTCAACCTGCATTAAAAGCCAGCTCAAACAAGTCATGCTTTGAAGTGCTCTATGTTTTGTGTGGTGCTTAGATCCACAGCCTAGGACCAGCCACAGAGAAAACACCGTCTCCCCGAGTTTTTAAACGTGTTTTTGGAACAATTAAGAAAGACTGCGAGCTAGATCTCATGTTTCTGGCGGGAGTGTAGATGGACAATAACTCGCTGATGTATGGTGGAGCCAAGCCATGAAGAGATTTAAAGACAAAACAACAACATGGCAGCGCCTGCAAACAAGATATCAGCTTCATTTGTTTACATCAGAATTTCTCCTCCATCAGCGACTCTTTGGTTAAAACAAAACAAACGTAAACGTTCTGCACTCGTCTGAAACCCAAATGAATGAATGAATATTCCAGCTAAACTCTGCAGATTAGCTTAAACATGAAATCAGTGAAGTGGAGCTAAAAGCTAAACATGCTGGGTTTGCTGGTGGGTGGAGTCAGCTGGAGGCAGGAGGGTCAAACTGTTGATGCTCTGATGTTTTCGTAGTTGGCTGCAGCATCGTCTTCATCATCACACACCTGAACAACACAACACATCACACTGATGTGTTCAATCAGACACGTCACCAACAGCTGCCTCTAATATTCACTGGACTGTCTGGATAGCAGTCTGAGGGGACTGTCATGTTTTTGCCCATGTCTATGATTCTAAATCTGCCTGTTATATAAACAACTGGATTATACTGAAACGCTGCAAAAATATTAATTATATGTAGAATTAATTCACCTTTGAGTCAAGATTCAAGATGGCCGCCACGGCTAATCAACCCAACAAACACAAAAAGTCTCAAACTTCAATGATTTTACAGATTTTGAACAAAACCTGATGCTGAAGCAGCTGAGAGTCATTGATAAATCATAGATCTAGAGCTCATAGATCATGAAAAAGCTCACATGTTCCAGAACAGAAGATTATTTTCAAGATTTGACCAAAACAGGTAAAACTTCATTAATTCTCAGCAGGATCTTCAGGTCTGACATGAAGCAGCAGCTGAGTTCTGACTTTTATGCACGTTTGAGACCAAAACATTATTATTTTTATACATTGATGAATAAATAAAGATTTTGATGCTAAATCAAAACTCACCTGAT
>SSNS01000382.1:353828-376175 GCA_006937985.1 Aphyosemion australe
GATTTCTGCTCCGTCTGCTGGTGACGACGACACCTGCTGTCAGAGCGGCTAAACCCACAGAACCAATCAGGAACCTCAGCCAGACTGATCACATTTAGGATGTTAAACAGGAAAAACAGGCAGAAAAAGGGTCAAACAGATCAACTTTCTCCTGCAGCGTCCTGGACCGTGTCGTGGTTTCACCTGCTGTGTCGTTGCTCCCAGGTGTGGTTGGAGATTCAGGTGTGGTTGGACATTCATTACCTGAAATAAAAATAAATAAAGAATTACATTTATTTACCTCATAATATTTTATTTAAAGTGCTCTAAAATAAAAAAAAATGTGTTTTTTTTACCTGTTGGACAAGAGCTGAAGGTAAAAAGATGCTTTTTGTTTTCTGTCTCTACTTCACATGTGAAGGTTTTATACCTTGATGAGTAAAAGTAACTGGAGGTGTGAAAGGTCACAGCAGCAGAGCAGGAAGATGGAGATGATGTATTTATTTCTGGATGATCTTTATCCACATCGCTACCGTTAAACAACCACTTCACTTCATGTCTACATCCATCGTACGGCGACACAGAGCAGGTGAACGTCACCTTGTTCTGGTCTGGTTCTTCTGTCACTGGATGAAGAGAGAAAAGTAAACATGATTATATTTATATTTGTGATCATTTTGTCATGAATATTAATGTAAATACTCACAGGTAACAACAGAGAGACGAACAAGAGCATCTGAACCTGACTGAGGAGCTCTTACTGTTTCATACTGTCTGCAGGTGTATAAACCAGCCTCTTCAGCTGAGACCTTCTTCAGAACCAGAGAACAGTTTTCTGCTAGACTCAGTCGGTCTGATCTTCTGTTTCTAACCCGGCCGAGAGTAACCAGCTCTACTGTTGATCCTGATTTACCGTAGACCCAGGTGGTGGTGTTACAGTTTCTGTGAGCTTTAATCACATCTGTACAAGACAAAGTGACGTCACCTCCAGCTCTGATGATGGGGAGAAGATCTCCACATAAGATAAGAGATAAAAGAATAAATGAGTCAGTAGGTTGTTTTTGTTTTCCGTACCTGAGGTTGGATCATCAGAGTTTCCTCCTGAATCTGGTGACAATTTATTTAATCAAAAGAACATAAACAGAAATTTACTGTAAAGAGTTAAATTAGATAAAAATAATGCTGGTTTCTCACCTGTTGGACGAGAGCTGAAGCTAAAAAGCTGCTTTTTGTTTTCTGTCTCTACTTCACATGTGAAGAATTTAAACCTTGATGAGTTAAAGTAACTGGAGGTGTGAAAGATCAAAGCAGCAGAGCAGGAAGATGGAGATGATGCATTTATATCTAGAATATCTTCATCCACATCGGTACCATTAAACAACCACTTCACTTCCTGTCTACATCCTCCAGAGGGCGACACAGAGCAGGTGAACGTCACCTTGTTCTGGTCTGGTTCTTCTGTCACTGGATGAAGAGAGAAAAGTAAACATGATTATATTTATATTTGTGATCATTTTGTCATGAATATTAATGTAAATACTCACAGGTAACAACAGAGAGATGAACAAGAACAGCTGAGCCTGATAGAGAACCTCCTACTCTTTCATACTGCTGACAGGTGTATGAACCAGCCTCCTCAGCTGAGACGTTCTTCAGAACCAGAGAACAGTTTTCTGCTAGACTCAGTCGGTCTGATCTGTTGATTTTAACCCAGCCGTGAACAACCAGCTCTTCTGCTGGTCCTGGTGTACTGTAGGTCCAGGTGGTGGTGTTACAGTTTCTCTGAGCTTTAATCACATCTGTACAAGACAAAGTGACGTCACCTCCAGCTCTGATGGTGGAGGACAGGAGAAGATCTCCACTAACGACTCCTGAGAGAATGATGGAGAATCAGAAGTGTTTTAATTAACTGACAGATTTAAATCGTTTATATTTTTATCTACAGCAGCATCTGGATCTGTCAGGAATCATCTCAGCTCAGATTCTGCTTTAGTTACACCAACAACAGTGAGTTGATCAAACAGCTTAAAGCAGAGTTTGAACTCTTCTTACCTGAAAACATGAACAGTAAAAACATTCTGATCCGTGTAGAGCCGTCCATTTCTCCTCTTGGCTTCATCGCCTCTCTACTTCCTATCTGTCTAAACTTGAGCCTTACTGGTGTTTCTTATTCCTGTCATTAGTGACTGAACCACTTCCTCTGATTTCATCTTTCTGGTCAAAGTTGGTCTTTTCTCTAAGAAACTGTTGAGCAACTCTGGTTCTGTTTTTGACTCGTTTTGAGCTGGAATCCATTTCACACCTGGACGTGTCAAAAAGTAGAGAAACTGCGTTTCTCTGTTACTGAAACAACTCAGTAAGAGTTTGAGTTCATTTTTATTTTAAATGCTGGATTATGTGACTTTAGACGCGAGACGCGAGGACACCGAAGAACTACAGTTTGGTCTCCCTGAAAGATGGAATGGCTTGGACGGCAGCCCTGCGGCCTATTGGCAACGCTGCACATGATGTTCAAATGCCAGCCAAACAAGTATGCCACCACTCGGTCCCGAGTGGCCCAGTTGGTCTCCCTGCTCTCTGGAAGGGCTCTGGAATGGGCCGCGGCGTTATACAACAACAGGGCCCCGGCCTGCCAGGACTACGCCACCTTTGTAGAGGAACTACGAAAGATCTTCGTTCCCCCAAGCAGTTACATAAGTGCCGAGGCCCGGCTGCTCAGACTCCGTCAGGGGGACCGGCAGGTGTGCAGCTACGTGTCAGAGATCCGGACCATAGCGGCCAAGGTCACCTGGGGAGACTCGACCCTCAGGTCCGTGTTCACAGACGGGGGCCTGTGTCCCTGCATCGATTACCGGGGGCGAAACCAGGTCACCATCAAAGTCCGACACCCTCTTCCTCTCATGGACACGGCGCTTAACTCCCTCATGCGCACCACGGTTTTCACTAAATTGGACCTCCGCAATGCCTACCACCTGGTCCATATTAAGGAGGGGGAGGTGTGGAAGACCGCCTTTATCACACCCACCGGACACTGGGAGTATCTGGTCATGCCCTTCGGCCTTTGCAACAGCCCCACAGTCTTCCAACGTCTCATCAATGACATTCTGCGGGACATGTTGGGTCGTTGGTTTTTCGCCTACCTCGACGATATCTTCATCTACTCCCCCACCACGGAGGATCACATCCACCACGTCCAAGCTGTACTCACCCGACTCCTGGAGAATCGCTTGTATTGTAAGTTGGAGAAATGCACGTTCCATCAGCACTCCATCTCCTTTCTGGGATACATCATTACCAACAACGGCCTCTCAATGGACCCCCAGAAAGTCAAAGCCGTCTCTCGATGGCCCCTCCCATCCAACCTCAAACAGTTACAGAGCTTCCTGAGCTTCGCCAACTTCTATCGGCAGTTCATCCACAAGTACAGCATAGTCCCCGCCAGGCTCGATGGGCCCTCTTCTTTGAGCCATTCCAGTTCCAACTGGCTCCAAGAACACAAAAGCGGACTCACTCTCCCGCCAGTTCTTCCACTTGCCTCACCCACCCGATCCGGAACCCATCCTACCCACCGGACGGTTCCTGGCTCTCCTCCACTGGCCCCTGGAGGACCACCAGGCCCTCCTTAGCAATTCGGCACCTCCAGAAACATCTGCACGCCACCTCTATGTACCCCCGCAAGGAGGCTCTTGCCTGGGGACACGCCTCCAAATGGTCTGGTCACCCCGGGGTTGCTCGCACCCTCCAACTACTTCAACGCTCCCTCTGGTGGCCCACTATGGCTCAGGACGTGAAAGAGTACACGGCGGCACGTGACACCTGTGCCCGCAGCAAGACGTACACTCAACTCCCCGTCTGCACCCTCGCTCCTCTCCCGATGCCCATGGACCCATCTGGTTCTGGATTTTGTCACTGGACTGCCCACCGTAGGAGGTCTGGACACCATCCTCACCATCATCGACCGCTTCTCTAAGGCCGTCCACCTGGTGGTCCTCCCTGGCTTACCCACCGCCAAGAGGACAGCAGAACTCCTTCTCGAGCATGCCGTATTTCTTCACGGTTTTCCCCTAGACATCGTCACCGACCGAGGTCTGCAGTTCACGGCCCGGTTCTGGAAAGCTTCTTGTCCCCTAGTGGGCGCCACAGCCTGTCTCTCCTCCGGTTATGACCCGCAAACCAACGGACAAACCGAGTGGGCCAACCAACAACCGGGCAGATTCCTACATTGTTACGTCTCCTGTCAGCCCAATCAGTGGCCCCACTACCTCCTCTGGGCGGAACTATCTCACAACCTGCATGTCTCCTCTGCCACTGGACTGTCCCCCTTCGAAACTTGCTGTGGTTACCAGCCCACCATTCTCGACCACCAGCCTGAAGATACCGGTGTCCCCGCCGCTCAAACCCTTGTCCGCCGCTGCCGAGCCACCTGGATCAGGGCTCGGGTCACCATCCTGCGGGCAAACATACGATACCGGGTCCAACATGATCGTCGCCATAGACCTAGCCCGACCTATCGCCCTGGAGACAAGGTCTGGCTTTCCACGGCCAACCTACGGCTGAGGGGCGCCTCACGGAAACTGCTCGTGTCCTCCCCTTTGGTCCCACCGTCCCCACAGCCCCCTCCTCCTCGCTTTGTCGATGGCGACCCCGTCTACACTGTCAGGAAGATCCTGGACGCTTGTCGCTGGGGTCGAGACTGGTAATATCTGGTTGACTGGGAAGGCTATGGACCCGAGGAACACTCCTGGGAGCCCACGAACGCCATCATGGACCCCTCACACATTGCTGACTACCACGCTTGCCATCCTGGTCCATGGAGAGACATCCCTGGCGTGTGTGTGTGTGTGTGTGTGTGTGTGTGGGGGGGGGGGGGGTCCTGTCACATCCACATCCTCCTGACTCAATCTCCCATCATGCCCTACACCTCTGGCGCACAGCCACGTCATCCATAAAAGCCGGAAGTACACGTCACCACTCCACTCGTTTCTTCATGTCAGAGTCTCGATCTACCCAGCTCTTCCTCGAGCATCACCGCTCTCTCCTTATTCGAGCCTACCAGCTCTTCGTCCAAGCCTACCAGGTGGGGTGGGTGGTAAAATGTATCTACCTACCATAATCAGGGATGTGTGTAAGGATGCTGGACTAATACCCCCCCACCCCCACCCCCCTGGCCCCATAGTCAGAAAATCCTAGATCCGCCACTGGAAGGGGTTAAAAAAGACCAGTCATAAGTCTTTCTTCAAGCTGGATTTATTATTTAATCATCAATTATTGGTGTTATTTAACATCATAATAACTCATAAAAATGATTCCACTTTTGACCATCTGAAGACTAAAACTCAAACTGAACAATTTTCTGTGAGAATTCCAACAAAATTAAAGTATTACACATATCTGACTTTGATATCAGAACGTTGGTGTTTTAGCATAAACATTTTGTTGAGACATGACAGACTGGAAGAGACCGTTGTGTGTTTGTGATGACATTTCTCTTTAAAAAAAGGAAGCGGTTAAATGTGCAACACCTGTTGGTTCAGATAAACGTGCAAAATGATGCACGACTTCTGTTTTAGATAAAAGTTAAAAACAAAAAGAACCAATAAAGAGTCAGACCTCTAACATATTTTCTAAATAATCAGATCGAATGATTCTAATCTGATGGCTGCTGGTTGATTAGTTTACCGCTGAGGAATGTTTCATAAAATACGTTTTAATGAGTTCCTTCTTGCTCTGAAACATTAAAGCAAAAGCCGGTTTAACGTCTCTGGCAGCTAAAAACAAAACACCAGAATATGAATATTTTCATCTGTAAAACTCTTGCTTGAACTGAGATTATTTACATTTTTACATCAAACACGAAAAATGCTTTAAAGCCCCAGTGTGTAATATTTTTACCTGTTTACTACCAAATTCTGTGCATCCAGTGCACAAACTTGTCCTTTTTCATTAATATTTCTCACCAACATCAATTCTAAATATTCCTCTCAGCTTCAAATTTTACATTTTTAATACATAAATTGTGGTCGACGCTCCATGGTCATCCTCCATCTTGAAAAACGGTAGCTATTTAGGGACATACGAGCGTTTGCACTATGACTGTAACCTGAAAGAAACAGCAGAGGGCAGCAGTGCGCCGTGGAAGCATGGCGTCTGACAATTCAACTAAGAAGAGACGAGACTAACTGCTACACCGTTGCTGTACTTTGTTAGTTTGAATAACAAACAATGAAATCAAAAGACACATCAAATATGTCAGGTCTTATTGATTTCCAACACTCAGCAGCTGCATATGATGAGAACCCCGCCCGCAACAGCTAGACACCAGCCTCCAAGTGTTGTTCCTGACTCACCTCAGCTCATTTCTTTTCTTCATAATAAAGCTCCCAATCCGGTCCCAACGTATCAGTTCCAAAGTCCTTCTTCAAGAAAGTTCCTTCTATTAAAGCCTCCTCTCTTACCGCAGCCTGCTGTCTCTCCCAACACGCTTCAGCGGTCGTCCGCTAGCCGGTGGCTACGTTAGCATTAGTTACTTTATTTCCACAGCGTGTCCCCGGCTCCAGCCAAACCTCATCAGCTATCCGATCACTAAACAACCAGTGGTTGATGTTAGCTCCATCTCGATCTTCACTGCAGCGCACACCGTGTGCCACGATCAGCTGATGGCTAACCGGCAGACTCTTGTTTACTCCACTGCTCTGATCCACGACACCGGACGCCACAGCTGATGCCACCCCTCCTCCGTGTGTGAATCGGTGGCAGGCAGCTATGCTAGCTTCCTTCAGGACTGGTAGGTTGATATAACAGCTAACAGCAGTGTTTCCCCTAGAAATGTTTACAGCCGTGATGCTTGTTGACTGCGGGGGGTGGCGGATCACGCCGCCGCGGGGGTGTGGGGGGGCTGCGCGTCATCTCGTCAGGGGGAGGGTGGGTACGCGTGGCATTATGCATTAGGACTGAACAGTCATTAAAAAATGTTTTTTAACTGGTGGAGTAGTTATATGCTTTGTGTGGGTTAGGCTACAGAGATTGGAAATAAATCAATGTCATGCTTTTTATAAAAAAACGAACCAGATGGCTGGAGTGAACGCTGGAGTTGTTGCCTTTTTGAGTGGGCCACCGTAGCTGCAATACTTACTCTGAACTGCATGGCGCTAAAGAGTTGCAATTTTTACCATGATTTTGATGAATATCCCACATAGCACCTTTAAACATTAAAAACTCAACCATTGTGTGTCCTTGGAGCTGGTTTTGACACGTGGACCACAACATTTTTGGGGGCTTGTCCGGGATTTGAATCCTGACCTTTTGCATCTCTCACAAAGTAAAAGAAACAGGTGAGGACATGTGAGGTATGTCTGGTTTGATAAAACCACAGCAGGATTTAAAACCAAGTAGACCTGTACCACAGCAGACATTTTCACTTGAGAAGGCTGCATTCCATTTAGAAGTCCTGCTTGTAAAGTCCCTTAACATGTTCCTCTGCAGAAGTGGAATGCAGCCCTTGTTAACACACCTGTGCTTTTCCTTGCCTTTAAGGTCAAAATGGGCCCAATCATTATAAAAAATAAACGTTGACATTTATTTTCGGATTGGCTGATTCCAGAACAATGATTAAGCCCCGCCCCTTCTGTAATGAAGTCCCGCCCTTTTTGTGTAAACCAATGAGACATTTTCCTGGTTCTGAATCCAAATCATTCATATAGTAGCTGCTGCACCTTGAAATATTCTTTTTTTCTAATATGTTTGGATGTAAATTGATGCTAAAAAACAACAAAAAGTGTTCAGGTGAGTTGGTCGGAATTTTATCCCAACATCCTAAAGGCTGGGATTCTTCACCAACAACAACAACAACAACAACAACATGGCAGCGCCTGCAAACAAGATATCAGCTTCATTTGTTTACATCAGAATTTCTCCTCCATCAGCGACTCTGGTTGAAACAAAACAAACGTAAACGTTCTGCACATGTCTGAAACCCAAATGAATGAATGAATATTCCAGCTAAACTCTGCAGATTAGCTTAAACATGAAATCAGTGAAGTAGAGCTAAAAGCTAAACATGCTGGGTTTGCTGGTGGGTGGAGTCAGCTGGAGGCAGGAGGGTCAAACTGTTGATGCTCTGATGTTTTCGTAGTTGGCTGCAGCATCGTCTTCATCATCACACACCTGAACAACACAACACATCACACTGATGTGTTCAATCAGACACGTCACCAACAGCTGCCTCACATGTTCCAGAGCAGAAGATTATTTTCAAGATTTGACCAAAACAGGTAAAACTTCATTAATTCTCAGCAGGATCTTCAGGTCTGACATGAAGCAGCAGCTGAGTTCTGACTTTTATGCACGTTTGAGACCAAAACATTATTATTTTTATACACTGATGAATAAATAAAGATTTTGATGCTAAATCAAAACTCACCTGATGTGAACCCGTCTGTGTTTTCCTCCCTAAAAACCAAAAAGTAACCTTGAGTGTTTCTGTCATTCCTCTCCTTTCAGCAGATCTTCATGTTGATACGAGAACATTCTCACCTTGATTTCTGCTCCGTCTGCTGGTGACGACGACACCTGCTGTCAGAGCGGCTAAACCCACAGAACCAATCAGGAACCTCAGCCAGACTGATCCCATTTAGGATGTTAAACAGGAAAAACAGGCAGAAAAAGGGTCAAACAGATCAACTTTCTCCTGCAGCGTCCTGGACCGTGTCGTGGTTTCACCTGCTGTGTCGTTGCTCCCAGGTGTGGTTGGACATTCATTACCTGAGATAAAAATAAATAAAGAATTACATTTATTTAGCTCATAATATGTTTTTTAAAGTGCTCTAAAATTAAATTTTTTTAAAGTTTGTTAAAATTTTCTGTATTTTTCTCACCTGTTGGACAAGAGCTGAAGCTAAAAAGCTGCTTTTTGTTTCCTGTCTCTACTTCACATGTGAAGGTTTTATACCTTGATGAGTAAAAGTAACTGGAGGTGTGAAAGGTCACAGCAGCAGAGCAGGAAGATGGAGATGATGTCTTTATTTCTGGATGATCTTCATCCACATTATTACAGTTAAACAACCACTCTACTTCCTGTCTACATCCTCCAGAGGGCGACACAGAGCAGGTGAACGTCACCTTGTTCTGGTCTGGTTCTTCTGTCACTGGATGAAGAGAGAAAAGTAAACATGATTATATTTATATTTGTGATCATTTTGTCATGAATATTAATGTAAATACTCACAGGTAACAACAGAGAGATGAACAAGAACAGCTGAGCCTGATAGAGAACCTCCTACTCTTTCATACTGCTGACAGGTGTATGAACCAGCCTCCTCAGCTGAGACGTTCTTCAGAACCAGAGAACAGTTTTCTGCTAGACTCAGTCGGTCTGATCTGTTGTTTCTAACCTGGCCGTGAACAACCAGCTCTTCTGCTGGTCCTGATTTACTGTACCTCCAGGTGGTGCTGCCACAGTTTCTCTGAGCTTTAATCACATCTGTACAGGACAAAGTGACGTCACCTCCAGCTCTGATGGTGGGGAGAAGATCTCCACTAACGACTCCTGAGAGAATGATGGAGAATCAGATGTAAATTTCTGAATCCTGACCATCAAACATGAACTCAAGTCCAACTTCCTGGTTTGTGTCGATCAGACGACGACTACCAGCATTTATTCATCTGTAACAGCTGAACTCCTCACCTGGAAGCTGCAGCAGCATCATGAAGAGCAGAAACACCTGAATCCATCTAGGTTCCTCCATGGCTCCTCTCTGCTCCGTCGTCTCTCTTCACTTCCTGTTTGACGCCCAAACGCATCAACTTTTAAACAGCAGCAGATCTACATCCTGTAACTTTTATAGTTCTTTTGTCATGACTCACGCTCCTCGTCACTGCGGTCTATTTGAAACGGAAACATCGAGACATCGTTATTCCATGTTTGGTCAGCTTGAGCTGTTTGGCTGCTTAAACTCAGATGGTGTGAAATGACGTCATTAATAAAGGAAAATATTTATAGTTTTCTCAGAAATTCTGTCATTCTGAGTTTGTTTTACTCAACAAACCCAAAAACTGCTCACAAAAATGAAAGGAACACTTTTTTTATTGGGCCTGGCATGAAATCAATGAAACCTGTCTGATAATGTTCTGGTTGATGAAGCAGCTGAGGGCATTGTTCATCACTGTCAGCTGTATTGGTGTTCATGGACTTAACGACAGGTGCACTAAAGTGGCAACAATTACAAAACCCTCAAAACAGGACTGGTTTAACATGTGGAGGTCATTTCAAGTTTCTCCCTCTTGATCTTTTTTGGCTGGTTGTCCACTCGTGCTAGTTTTGGCTTGAGTAATTATCTCTACTGGCAGCATGAGGTGATTCCTTAACCCTACAGAAGTTGCACAGGTTGTCCAACTTCTCCAGGATGGCACATCCACACGTGCTGCAGCAAGAAGGTTTAATGTGTCTCCCAGCACAATCTCTAGAACATGGAGGACATTTCAGGAGACTGGCGGTTATTCTCGGAGAGCTGGACAGGGCCGTAGAAGGTCCACAACCCATCAGCAGGACCGATACCTGCTCCTTTGTGCAAGGCGGAACAGGCTGAGCACTGCTCGTGCCCTACAGAATGACCTCCAGAGGGCCACTGGTGTGAATGTCTCTACCCAAACAATCAGGAACAGACTTCATGAAGATGGCCTGAGGGCCCGACGTCCTGTAGTGGGCCCTGTGCTCACTGCCCAGCACCGTAGAGCTCCACTGGCATTTGCTCAAGAACACCAGAATTGGCAAGTCCGCCACTGGCGCCCTGTACTTTTTACAGACGAGAGCAGGTTCACCCTGAGCACCTGTGATAGACGTGAAAGAGTCTGGAGAAGACAAGGAGAACGTTATGCTGCCTGCAACGTCGTTCAACATGACAGGTTTGGTGGTGGGTCAGTGATGGTCTGGGGAGGCATATCCATGGAGGGACGCACAGACCTCTACTGCCTAGGAAATGGTGCTCTGACTGCCATAAGGTATCCAGATGAAATCCTTGAACCCTTTGTCAGACCCTACGCTGATGCAGTAGGTCCTGGTTTTCTCCTAATGCACGACAATGCCCGGCCTCATGTGGCAAGAGTATGCAGGCAGTAGCTGGAGGATGAAGGAATTGAAACAATTGAATGTCCTTCACGATCCCCTGACTTAAACCCAATAGAACATCTGTGGGACATTATGTTTGGGTCCATTAGGCGGCGCCAGGTTGCTCCTCAGACTGTACAAGAGCTCAGGGATGCCCTCACACAGATCTGGGAGGAAATGCCACAAGACACCATCCGTTGTGTCATTAGGAGCATGCCCCGACGTTGTCAAGCATGCACACAAGCTCGTGGGGGCCACACAAGATACTGAAAAGCATTTTGAGTTGCAGAAATTAAGTTTTTGAAATAATGGACTAGCCTGCCACATCTTCATTTCACTCTGATTTTAGGGTGTCTACACAATTGAGCCCTCTGTAGGCTGAACACTTTTATTTCCATTAAAAGACTTGGCATCCTTTTGTTCCTAAGACATTGCCCTGTCGTTATTTGTATAGATATCCAACTTCATATTGAGATCTGATGCATCTAATGTGTTTCTTTAAAGGGTTCCTTTAATTTTGTGAGCAGTGTAGTATGTAGTACAGCTGGGTACTACCAGGTACTAGAGGGTACACGGCAAAAACTGATTTCTAAGAAAGTAAAAATAAGATAAAAGGTCTAAAAATTAGGATTTTTTTAGACTAAAAAGAAAATAAATTCTTCTCTAGAAAAATAAAATCCATCCATCCATCCATTTTCTCCCGCTTATCCGGAGTCGGGTCGCGGGGGCAGCAGCTTAAGGAGGGAAGCCCAGACCTCCCTCTCTCCAGCCACTTGGGCCAGCTCCTCCGGGGGAATCCCAAGGCGTTCCCAGGCCAGCCGAGAGACATAATCTCTCCAGCGTGTCCTGGGTCTTCCTTTGGGTCTCCTCCCGGTTGGACGTGCCCGGAAAACCTCACCAGGGAGGCGTCCAGGAGGCATCCTAATCAGATGCCCGAGCCACCTCAACTCAATTACTCATAATAAGGTAAATATTCTTAAATATGATGATCGAACCGAACCCTTAAAACTAGCTAAAGAATCTAATTTTAGGTTTCTTAGATTTCTAGCCAAGCAACTTTTGCTTAAACCTGGATCAAATTTAAGAATATTTACTTTATTTTAAGTAATTTTATTTTTCTAGAGAAGAATTTATTTTCTTTTCAGACTAAAAATAAAATAAAATGTCTAAAAATGAGGATTTTTCTACTTTCTTGTATAATAATTTTTTGCAGTGTAAAGCTTACCATCACCAGCAGTGTGTGAATAATGGAGGTGCTTTGAGTGATGAGAAAAGTGCTTTATAAATCTATTATTACTATTATTATTATCATTATTATTATTAAAGCAATAATCACTGAACCGTTTCTATTGTTGAGATCAAAGCTGTTTGAATAGAACTGAATCCACTCTGAGACCCGGTTCTGAGCAGCTCAGCGTGTGATCCACTTTGTCCCGAGTTAACGGATTCCTTCTGATTTTATAGTAGAATGAAAACAATTTTGTTTTTTAAGGGTCGGGGTTATTTGATGTCACACACCTACAGAGTCATCTTACCTGTGCAGGTGGGTTAGTAGGAGTTAGTGATGCTGATCCGTTTGATTTATGACAGAAGTTCCACTTCCATCCGGTGAAGAACAAACACCCAGATGTTTGTCTTTTTACTTTTGAGGGTGGAAAAATATAATTCCAGGCAACAAAGGTTAAAAAATGACTAAGTTTCATTTCCAGCACAACTAAGCTGTCCATGGGCTGACCCTCAGGTGTCAGCTGCACACCTGGAACCTGGCACACACCTGGCACACACCTGGAAAACACCTGGAACACACCTGGCACACACCTGGCACACACCTGGAACACACCTGGAACACACCTGGCACACACCTGGAAAACACCTGGCACACACCTGGCACACACCTGGAACACACCTGGCACACACCTGGAACACACCTGGCACACACCTGGAACACACCTGGAACACACCTGGCACACACCTGGAACACACCTGGCACACACCTGGAACACACCTGGCACACACTTGGAACACACCTGGCACACACCTGGAAAACACCTGGAACACACCTGGCACACACCTGGAACACACCTGGCACACACCTGGAACACACCTGGAAAACACCTGGAACACACCTGGCACACACCTGGAACACACCTGGAAAACACCTGGAACACACCTGGAACACACCTGGCAGCTCTAGAGCCTCATAACAACCATGAACAGGAGACTTTTGTAACACTGAGTTTTGCTCCTTCCATGGAGACACGATCCTAACAAGTTGGACCTCAGAGGGAAAAATGAAACATCAGACTTTCCACTAATACCAGTTTTATTTTCCAGAAGCGTGGTTACAGCAGAGAAACAAACACTTTCCTACATTTAGAGCTAAATTAAAACTTTTTCAACTCTTATTAAAAGTGAGTTTATTAAATTGTGCAGAAACAGTCATAACGTGTGTTTTTTGCAGTGCGTAGCTTCAGTAGCATAAAGAAGACGTGACCATCTCTCTGGTGTCGTTGGTCACCTGATGGAGGCGTAGAGGCTGCTGGGGTCAGCAGGCGAAGCTCTCACCGTGCTGTAGGTCACGGTGGAACCGTCGCCTTCACCTTTGACCTGCAGCAAACAGAGAAGATCCTGCATGACCTCCACAGAAACCAGCCAGGTGGTTTTGATATGAACCAGTAGATCAGCTCACCCTGGTGGGTTTCTGGGTGTAGCTGATGGAGGCGTAGGAAAGCCCCTCCTCAGCTTCAACCTGGACACAAACAGCTTGGTTTACGTCTCAGGATATTTCAACTCTGACTTCCTGTTTTAGTCTGGTGCAACACCTGATTCATCTTCTGCAGAACTCTAACGTGGGCTTCATGTGAAGAGAGGACGTTGATGCATTTTGGATTTTAATTGGAGACACATTCAGATTCATTTAGTTAAAGCAGAAGATCTTTAAGGCTTTTATGATCAAAGTTATTCATCTGTGATCAAACTGATGCTCCAGCTCAGATCAGACACTGAAAACAGGATGTAGGATTATCTTAAGGACGTCGTTTATTGGGTCTGACGCCAAAAGCAGAGAAAAATAAATCTGTGCCTCGTTTTTCCTCCACTTCAGCATCACATGATGCTCTGAAACAGAATTTAATAGAAAGTTTCCAAACTCACGTAGTTGGACTTTTGCTGCATTCGTTTCCCTAAAATGAGGAAAAAAAAACAGAAAAATACACGTTAGTGACAGAAGCTCCTGCAGGAGCAAAATACAGATTTATTGATCCATCCATCTTCATCCGCTTGACCCAGGGTCGGGTCGCGGGGGCAGCAGCCTAAGCAGAGAGGCCCAGACTTCCCTCTCCCCAGCCACTTGGGCCAGCTCCTCCGGGGGAATCCCAAGGTGTTCCCTGGCCAACCGAGAGACATAGTCCCTCCAGCGTGTCCTGGGTCTTCCCTTGGGTCTCCTCCCAGTTGGACGTGCCTGGAAAACCTCACCAGGGAGACGTCCTAACTAGATGCCCGAGCCACCTCAACTGGCTCCTGTTGATGTGGAGCTCGTATCAAGTGGCCTGGTACCCCATACTCCCAGAGAGCCACGTCAACCAACACAGCCCCACAACATCCAGAGCCTTAAGGAACTCCAGGTGGGTCTCATCCACCCCGGAGCCGTGCCACGAGGAGCTTCTTGACCACCTCAGTGACCTCGGCTCCAGAGATGGGAGAGCCCAACCCAAAGTCCCCAGACTCCTCTTCCTCCCTGTAAGACGTAAAAGTTGAATCCCTCACCTTTGATTCTCCTGAAGGAGACGAACGCCACAGCAGTTATTATCAGGGCCAGCAGGACCAGAGCCACAAAGACGAACAACCACAATAGACCTGCAGAGACATCAGCATCATGGGTGTGAATGCAGGCTGTGTGTAAATAAATAAAAGATCTAGTCACACATTCCTGAGAGAAAAACACTCAAATGATTTTCTACCTTGTGTCGTAGCGCCGCTTTCCCCTGCAGACGCCGTCGTGTCGGTTTGTCCTCCTGATGTAACCATTGTTGATGCTGTTGATGTTGTTGTTGTTGTTGTTGAAGTTGTTGTTGTTGGATTCTCTCCTGAGGAGACATAAGTTGTTTTTCACCATCAGTGAATTCTTTTACTTCTAGATCTATGAAACCAGGTTGTTGTGGTTTCTCACCTGTTGGACGAGAGCTGAAGCTAAAAAGCTGCTCTTTGTTTCCTGTCTCTACTTCACATGTGAAGGTTTTATACCTTGATGAGTAGAAGGTTCTAGTGGCCTCAAAGGTCACAGCAGCAGAGCAGGAAGATGGAGATGACGTCTTTATGTCTGGATGTTTTTTCTCATCCACGTCTTTACCGTTAAACAACCACTCTACTTCATGTCTACATCCTCTAGAGGGCGACACAGAGCAGGTGAACGTCACCTTTTTCTTGTCACTTTCTTCTGTCACTGGATGAAGAGAGAAAAGTAAACATGATTATATTTATATTTGTGATCATTTTGTCATGAATATTAATGTAAATACTCACAGGTAACAACAGAGAGAAGAACAGGAGCATCTGGACCTGATGTAGGACCTCCTACTCTTTCATACTGCTGACAGGTGTATGAACCAGCCTCCTCAGCTGAGACGTTCTTCAGAACCAGAGAACAGTTTTCTGCTAGACTCAGTCGGTCTGATCTGCTGTTTCTAACCTGGCCGTGAACAACCAGCTCTTCTGCTGGTGCTGATTTACCGTACCTCCAGGTGGTGCTGCTGCAGTTTCTCTGAGCTTTAATCACATCTGTACAGGACAAAGTGACGTCACCTCCAGCTCTGATGGTGGGGAGAAGATCTCCACTAACGACTCCTGAGAGAATGATGGAGAATCAGATGTAAATTTCTGAATCCTGACCATCAAACATGAACTCAAGTCCAACTTCCTGGTTTGTGTCGATCAGACGACGACTACCAGCATTTATTCATCTGTAACAGCTGAACTCCTCACCTGGAAGCTGCAGCAGCATCATGAAGAGCAGAAACACCTGAATCCATCTAGGTTCCTCCATGGCTCCTCTCTGCTCCGTCGTCTCTCTTCACTTCCTGTTTGACGCCTAAACGCATCAACTTTTAAGCCAAGTGTTGGGCTCCTTCCTGTCTGCTGAGGTCATAACTGCTGCGTTTCATCAGAGGTTATTTTCAGCAGAGATGTTGAGCCATCGCTGATGTTCCTGTTGTTGTGGCGCGTTGAGCTGAGGTAAGTGTCTGAGTTTCCTTTGGGTTCTTTAAAAAGCTTGAAGATAAGAATCATCCCTGCTTTGTTTAGGAGGCGTTGGAGGGTGAGATCAGCTGCTGCTCTGGGGTCTGGGGGCGCGGTTCCACAGCTAGCAGGTCCCAGACCAGCCAGCTGATCAACAACAGCAGCAAGGAACACAAACACAGGACATCACCTGCTTCCAGCTTCTGGCTGCAGGTGAATTCATGGTTGATTACAGCATCATTGAAACGCCCATCAGCTGCTAAAGAAGATATTATTTTATTTATTTCATCAAAACTGAATTTCTGCTAAAATAGAAACAGGAAGAAAAGTTGTGAGTGTCTCTAAGTGGAAAACTCCTTTACTGAATGACTCTAAAAGCAACATGAGAGTAAAAATCTAAACTTGATTAAGTTTGCATGAAAGCACCAACAGGCTGACTGGACCAGAGGGCAGGGGCAGCGGTCCAGTCAGCTGATGAAGCTGCGTCATGGTTTCAGATCCAAACTAAATCTGCTCACATTTACAACAACAACCACAGATTTAACAACCTGACACGAGCTCTGCTGGACACTCACCGGCCACTTTATTAGGTACACCTGTTCATACCTGATCAGCCAATCACACGACAGCAGCTCAGTGCTTTTACATTTAGATGTGATGAAGACGAGCTGCTGAAGTCCACTCTGGACCCATCAGAACCACCTGAGCCTGGTTTAACCACCACAGCCTACCTGAGTCTTGCTGCTGACCATCTCCATCCCTTTATGACCACATGGACCATCTTCTACTTCCAGCAGGATCATGCACCATGTCACCAAGCTCAGATCATCTCTAACTGGTTTCTAGAACATGACCATGAGTTCACTGGACTCCAACGGTCTCCAGATCTCAGACCAGAACCTTTGGGAGCTTCTCATCATGGATGGAGCTGATGCTGTCATGTCAGGATGGACCAGAACCTCTGAGGGACACCTGGTTAGATCAACCAACCCAGTTACTACTGTGGTGCGCCTAATAAAGTGGCCAGTTAGAGTGTATTAGAAGTTAAAATCATTTTCTCAATTTGGTAAAATTTAAAATCCAATAAGTTTGTTATTTTTTCTCTAACTTCTCCATCAAATCTGAAACGGTTTTATTTTGGGGTTTGTTGACGGTTGCGTAGAGGTCGCTGAGGTCAGCTGAAGCTCCAGCAGCAGCAGCAGAAGAGACTTTAACAGAGCTGTAGGTCACCATCACCATCACCTTTCCCCAGAACCTGACCGTCGCAGCAGTAAAATAACAACATTAGGATGGACGACACACAAAGTCAACATAAAACATGAGCAACGATCCCGACTCAGAGCTCAACGCTGACTCAGGGACCACGTCTGAGTCTGATGAAGGACTTCTCCTGTGTTGGTGAGAATGCTGCCCCCTGGTGGCTGCCCCCTGGTGGCTGCCCCCTGGTGGCTGCCCCCTGGTGGCTGCCCCCTGGTGGCTGCCCCCTGGTGGCCCCTCAGGGCCTTCAGGCTACAGGGTTCCTGCCTTGGTCCTGATGTTGGTGTTCTTGGTGTAGCTGATGGAGGCATAGGGAACAGCATCTTCAGGATCAGCCTGAACAGCAAAACAACATCAAATGACGATTAAACATTTTAGAAACGACTAAATAAATCCTGAACATGAGATCTGATTCCTGCAGGGATCAAGTTCTGTTCCTGAAACCAACAAAACCAGTTCCAGTTCCAGTCGGTCACATGGTTTCTAGTTTAGTCCAAAACTGCAGGAAAGTAGAACAGAGACTCTTCTGCTCTGAGTTGTTATAATTTACACACAGGTGAGCAGATCTGAGCCTCAACAGGAGAATAAAACAGCAGCTGTTTGTTCTCCAGGTTCATGTCTTCATGTCTTTCCACCAAATGTTGCTTTTATTTTATTATAAAGACTCATTTGTTATTTTTAGTGAAAATTCTGATTATAGCAACGATAAATTAAACACAAGTGATGATTTCCAACAAGCTGACATGAATAGAAACGGTTTCTTATAAAACTTTGATTATTGAATTCAGAAACTCACTTGTTTGTTTGTTGTTTCCTGTAAAAACAGAAACAAATCTGTAGTTTGGTGAACATAAATCCAGGTGTATGATGTTATAAACAGGGCTGCGACTCTCACAACCAGTGTGACGCACTTTAGACTAGGAAGGGAACTGCTGCCCTCCAGTGGCAACAACCTGCAACTACACTCTGGTTCTGGTAGAGAACATTTTAGCCTCCTGATCCCAACGATGCTGGAAACAGAAGCCTGAGCTTTGTTTTTCGTCCTCTTGGGAATATTAATATGATAAACAAATAAACAAATGAATAAATAAGACATAAAACATAAATAAAAAATACTAATAATGGTAAAAAAACTTCTCACTCTGAGATTACTGCACATGTTGGCAGAATTACTGTAAATGTTCTGACCTTCAGTCTTCTTGCACCAACCAGCAGCAGCACCAGTAACTAGCACCAGTAAACCCACAGCTCCAACAACAATCTGCCACCAGGCTGGAAAACAAACAGACTGAGGACATCTAGTGGTGACAACAGGTAACAGGAGCTAAAAAAACAATAAAGAGAAATTTTATTGAACAAAACAAAAAGATTCTATCAATAAACACCACAGTAACTACAGCGGTTGTTCTTACAGGAGTCCACCCTTACCCTGCAGGTACCCTCATAAATACTCTATACGTACCGTTTACCCATAAATACTCTGAAAAGAGTACCTCCACATGTACTCAGGTACCTTGTACTTTCCCATGTAGCTCTAGCATGGACACGGTAAACACCAGCTAACGAGTCCCTCCAAAATAAAACCTGGTCTCTGTATGTGAGGAACTTGTGACGTAGAAACCAAACAAGAGTAAAAAGCCTGAAATCAGTTTTTTATGCATAAAGTCATAAAATTAAACGTTAAATGTCATAAAAACACGGAAACGTTGCAAGAAAGAATAAAAGCAACTAAATAAAGTAAACAGTGTGTTTTGGTGACATTTAAACATCAAAAGGGTTTTTACCTTTAGAAGGTCCAGAAGTGGGCGGGGCTGATGCTGGCTCATGTTGGTCTGGTGCTTTACTTGTTGTTTGTTTACTTGTTGTTTATTTACTTGTAGTTGTTGTTTGTTTACTTGTTGTTGTTGGTTGTTTAATTGTAGGTTGTTTATTTCTTGTTGGTGGTTTACTTGTTGTTTGTTTACTTGTCGGTTGTTTGTTTACTTCTTGTTGTTTGTTTACTTGTAGTTGTTGGTTGTTTACTTTTTTGTTGGTGGTTTATTTGTTTGTTTACTTGTAGTTGTTGGTGGTTTACTTGTTTATTTACTTGTAGTTGTTGTTTGTTTACTTGTTGTTGTTGGTTGTTTAATTGTAGGTTGTTTATTTCTTGTTGGTGGTTTACTTGTTTGTTTACTTGTTTGCTTGTTTACTTGTAGTTGTTTGTTGTTTACTTGATTGTTTGCTTGTTGTTTACTTGTAGTTGTTTGTTTACTTGTTTTAGATAAAGATAAAAACAGAGAAACACGCTCACATCTAAAGTGTTATGTTTGTATTTTTTGGCAGAAACAATAAAACCAGTTTCACATTAAAATGATGAAAAATGTTGTGGTGAAAAGTCAGAAAGATAAATATTGATCAACAGTTTTGTCACTCGGAGGTGAAGCCCTGAAGGTGAACTCCTCTGCTTCTCCGTGTGAGGGTTCCACTCGACACTCGAACGACTCGTAGCTCTTTGACTCGTAGACATGATGAGAAGTGGAGAAGCTCAGAGTGGCTGAAGACTCAGAGGTCTTTAAGGCGTTTCCTTCATCACCAAGCAGCCTCTTGACTTCATGTCTACATCCATCAGGAGTCGACACGGAGCAGCTCGACCTGACGCCATCTTTGTTCTTCTGTTCAGTCACTGATGAAGATGGAGACATGGAGACACAAGTCCACCAACGTCAGTCCAGTCAGCTGCTGCTGCTGCCAAGAGGAGAAAAACAACCATCAGACAAATAGATTACATCTAAATATTCAGACCATTGTAACTATTCGTGTCTTTCAGTAGTGATGTGATGTTTACCAGGTGAACCAATGAGACTGAAACAGGTAAACATGTTCTCACCTGTAACCTGAAGCATCAGCAGCATCAAAGAAATCATTTGAGTCTCTCGTTCTCACCTCCAGCTGTGACCGACTGTAGAGAGATCTACTTCCTTTGGCTCGTGATGTCACTTCCTCCAAGGAAGGGGTTTTTGGGAGGGGCGTGTCAGTTTGTGGGTCTGTGTGGACTAGCGACCATGTAGGAGGTCAAAGGTCACAGCAGATGGAATACATGACTGCTAGTTAGATCAGACATGAATTCTGATGAATGATCTAAGATCATCAGAGGTGTGATGTCATACAGACTAGATATTAACATCATGTCAGGTCTGAACGTCGTCTCAGACTCAGCAGCAGGACCGTGTGCTCACGAGTGACTGTGATGAGTTTAGTGCTGCAGAAAGAGACGATGAGACGTGAAATCCTGGATTAGATCTAAACGTACTAAAACTTCTCCTCGCCGACTAAACCGTCAGAGACGTTTGACTCAGATAAGAACTGATCTGAGACCTGCTGGTTCCTCTTTTTAAAAACTGACATGTTTTATTTCTCAGAAGAGAAAAACATTTTTGAACAGATGTGGCTGAAACAGCAGCAGAGCTACGACGACACCCCCCACCCACTCACTTTATTCTCAGTTTGCAGCAGAGACGCTGGATCTGAAGCACGTTTCTGCTTCTTTTCTTTGCTTCCTGTTTAAGTCTGAAGTGACACGCTGCAGAATTAATAATAAAGTTTATTAAACATGAATATTTTATTATAGATGATTGTTCTGGTAAATTTGAACTCATTAGTTACCCCTAGATGGCTCAGGTAGGAGTCTGAGGGAGGCTAGAGGGAGGTAACGTAGACGAGCGTGTGATGATGGTGAATACAACATCATCTTTATTTGTAGGCCATGAAACCAAAACAGGACGTGAACATGCAGGCTTCCTCTGAGATGTTTCAACAGAAGAGCAACACCACAGGAAGCCTCTCTGAGTAGAACTAGAGCTCAACCCTTCTGGGAGATGACCTGAGGTGTTAACTAAAGGCTGAAGGGATGCTACACTAACTAAAGAGCTGCTGCATTAAACTGTAACTCAGGTCTGCTGAACCTCAGCTCTGCAGCACGAACAAACCTAGAGGGTAACGAGGAGACGAGACACAACAGCCCACCTGAACAAAGTAACAGCGGTGATGTGAAGAGCTCCTCTGCTGTGGCGCTGTCCCAGGTGCTGATCTGCACAGAGCACACGGGGGAGCTGTCCACGGTGCTGAACCCGGAGGTCCCAAACACCTACAGGTGGTGGTCACAGCATTATTCTGTTGGTGTGATGAGGTCATATTTGGACCTTCGCTTCCACTAAACTGAAAACATAAAACCTCACCTGCCTGGGCCGCTCCCAGTCTGTTTTCACCACTGTGATCTCTAAAGCTTTACACTGATTTACAGAACCTCGGCCACCGGGATGAACAGGTGAACAGTTCCTCTGCCGGTCCAGGGATGTTGACTGAATGGATGAATCCCAGAGCCCTCATTCATCAAACGGACTTACGCACAGATCTGTGTGTATTTAGTGTGTTGGAGCGATTTTACACGTGGTGTGGTGTTTACCATCCTGTACTTGTGTGTAGAAAAGTTCCAGAACTTCTGCAGCCAGAGCCTCGATCTCGCCGTCAGTAAAGTTTTTCTTTCTTTTGGGAAAGACCCCAGGGAATTCCCTCACGAGCTGAGGAAGTGGTGTGACCAAATATGGTTAATTGAGGGTGTTTCTGTGTGTAAATGACTGTAAACGGACACGAGCACCTGGGTACGCACAGGTGGGATTTATCAACACTCGACTGCTGAAGAACGTGCGTACGAGAGGATTTTGGTCGTTCATAGGAACATTCTGAATTCTGAATCTAGTGTTATCATGGCTACTGGGGGGGGCATCTAGGGTTATCATGGC
>SSNS01000382.1:381827-449906 GCA_006937985.1 Aphyosemion australe
AATGACCCAAAGCATACTGCAAAAGCATCCAAAGAGTTTTTAAGGCAAAGAAGTGGAATGTTATGCAACGGCCAAGTCAATCACATGACCTGAATCTGATTGAGCATGCATTTCTCTTGCTGAAGACAAAACTGAAGGGAAAATGCTACAAGAACAAGCAGGAATCAAAGACAGTCGCAAATAGAGACCTGGCAGAGCATCACCAGAGATCAAACCCAGCATCTGGTGATGTCTATGCATTCCAGACTTCAGGCTGTAATTGACTGCAAAGGATTTGCAACCAAGTATTAAAAAGTGAAGGTTTGATTTATGATTATTATTCTGTCTCATTACTTTTGGTCCCTTAACAAGTGGGAGGCACATATGCAAACTGTCCCTACACAGTTCACCTGATTTGGATGTAAATACACTCAAATTAAAGCTGACAGTCTGCAGTTATAGTACATCGCATTTGTTTCATTTCAAGTCCATTGTGGTGGTGTATAGAGCCAAAAATGTTAGAATTGTGTTGATGTCCCAATATGTATGGACCTGACTGTAATAATAATGAAACAATCATTTCTCTTGTGTGTTGCCAACAGGAAATTTGAAGTTCCTGACGACTCCTACTGTCATTGAACATTATCAGTAAACTCTCTGTAAATAAAATATAAACTTGATCTAAATAAACCCATAAAAACAATGTAAACCTGACAAGATTTACAATTTAACACTAGTGTTAAGAGTTACTACAGTATATTAACTCTAACACTGGTGTTAAATTGTCAACTCCAGAAGAGTTGGATTTTGACACTAAATCAGAGTTAAAGTACCAACTCTACAAAAAGAGTTAAATTAACTCTTACTGGTGTGGTGGACCCATATAGACACTTTAAGTGTTAAAATCAACTCTGACTGTGTTAATTTGAGCATGCTGAATGTGTACAACTTAAACTTGGGAGTGAAGATGTGTTTGACTGTTTTCTAAAGGCTGGGTCATGCACCCTCCCTTTAAGTGTTATTAAGGGCAATTTGTGTGTCTGGATGTCAAAAGACCCAAGTCTAGCTGACAGAAAGTGGAGTAAAATGTTTTACAGTGATCAACAAAATCAGCTGCAAAGATAGCTCTAAAGTCAGGCTTTGAAACAGCGATTTGTTCCTGCAGTCCTGTTCTTTGTTTGACCTAAACTAGTTGAATTTAGGACAATGTATTAACATAACACTAATTAATATTAATTATTTTCTCAATTAAAGTTAATTTTGTAAAACTGGTGATGGAGCAGAGTACATTTGCATCAGTTTTAGAGTCACTGATCTCAAAATTCAAATGAGTTATTTTAAAAACAGTGATGTTTTTGTTATCATTCATTGTTTATTTTAGCCAAATATGGAATTCAAATGAGTTGTAAGTCATTGCTTCCTGTTTTTGAGGGAAAATAGAGACAAAAGGGTTCATTGTAGGTTTATAATACATTAACCTTGAACTTTCTGATGCATTTTTCTCTTCCTGGAGGGGAAAAATTTGACTTTTTAAAAAAATATTTGTAATACTTAGTTTTGTTGACATGTTTAAAACTATTAGAGTATCTTACTTTCTGTATCTGTATGAGTTTTTTACTTTAATCTCCTCTAAATGTCAATACTGTTTCACCTAAGATTAAATATTTTTAATGTAAGTAAAAAAACTTTCCTATAAATAAATGTTGGCATAATGAAAGCATGGCTGGCACTGTGTGGTTGTGCCATTTATTGCACAGTTTTATAGAAAATGTTGACGAAAAGTTTGAGATGTACAAAAAGGTAAAACCAGGCAAGAACAAGAGCCGTCAACTAAAGAAAGGTATTCTGATATCCTCAAAATAATTCCAAATTTAAAAAAGCATCATTAAGATAATAATTACAAGAAGACAGTTCAACTTTATTTGCTTAAATGCATCAGTGCATCCCTAATGACAGACATTCATCACTTTTCCCATTATCTGACAAACCGTTTGCTCCAGACGGTGTCGAGTCCCAACAGGCCATGTTTAAACTCACAATGTGCTCCCAGATAAAACACGTCGCTGGGTCTACGATCAACATTGTCGAAGCTTTCCTGGGGATTAAACGAAATCCTGCCAAACGTGTAGCTGTGGGTGTGGTGGGCTTGTGAAAAGCACCTGGACTTAAGTAAACTCAGACGAGTTCAAGTGAAATGACTCCACACTCAAAGAGAACAGGTCTCCTGGTAGACTGCATCAATGTGTCAACAGACTATAATGGGATGTACAATAAACCACTGCTGTCTGCTGGAGGATGACCAAGATGGGTAAATCATCAGAGCGCATGCAGGGACAGTTTGTCCTTGCTTTAGAGCTGTTTCCTGCACACAAGTCCCAGATTTGCATCTTGTTCTGTCTCATGCCATTTAAAAAATCTTTTTATTTCAAAAAGCTGCTGCTACAGGGCTAAAAATCATTAGCAGCCCCTGAAGGAATGCATGTTGCTTTCATGCAGGAGATTTAAATCACTATCACTGAGTTGTAGCCATTTTAGTCTCATCCAAAGGTGTCAGGTAATGAAGTACAAATACTTGGTTACCTTGATTAAAGGTGCATGAAGAAAGAATGACATCCTGTGGTCAAATTTGGGTACTGCAGTCCATGTATCAAAACAAAAGAGAACGATACTGATGTCATTTCCTACTGAGTTACAACCAATCAGCATGAGTAAACCAAAGTCCCACTTAGCGACTCTACTGGGCCGTTTCGAGTACCTGTTCAGGTACGCCGTTGGATCCTGAAATGAAAATGGTCCTTTCAGCTGGCCCGGTGAAATAGACATGCACATTTCTTTGAACATCTTTTGAGCGTTCATTCTGTGTATATCGGTTGGTTCTTTATTTAACACATAGAAAAGATAGTTTTACTTTTCTTGCTGAAGTTTCGACCATCAGCTGTGGTCATCCTCAGAGCTAAGTCGCTGTCGGCAGCTTCACTTCCTTCTCCGTTTATCCGCGGGCAGCAGAGGTCGGTGTCGCCCTCTGCTGCCCGCGCTCTCCTCACCGATGACACAGTCCCATGCATGATCCAATGTGTAAACCCCATCGTCTCTGTTCATGGTTGTGCGTCCATGCCTCCTTATTTCTATCACTTCCTTGATCCATCTTTTGTATTTTTGTAGTTCGGTGTTTATGATCCTTGTTTTGTCCCAGTCCATTATATGATTTTCCCTTGTGCAGTGATCTGTTACGGGCCGGCTGATTTTTTTATTGTACTTTCCGCTTCCTGTTTTGCTGCTCGTGTGTGTCTTCTTGTCTCCTTCTCACACTTCTATGTTCTATTGTTCGTGTGTTGAGTTGGCGTCCAGTTTCTCCTAGCCTATGTATGTTTTATTGCATAGTTTGCATGGGATTTCGTATATGACTCCACACTTATGTCCTGTTGGTATCTTGTCTTTTGGGTGTACTAGTCTTTTTTTAACTGTTGTGTATGGTTTCGTTGGTGTGTATGTTATGTTTGTTCATTGTTATTATTTTTGTCTGCTATGCCTTTGATGTATTGAAGGGTTATCACTGGTTTTGGTTCTTGTTTTTCTGGATTTTTGGTTCTTTGTTTCGGTTGTTCTTTTCTTTCTGTTATTTGTTGTTTTCCTTTGTTTATTGCTCATGTTGGGTATCCGCAGGTTTTTAATACATTTATTGTATGTTTGTCTTCTTGTTTACGGTCTTGTTCTTCAGTTATGTTTGCTCGGTGGTATAATGTTCTGATCACTGATATTTTATGTATGTTGGGGTGTTCTGATGTCCATAATAAATATTGGTCTGTATGTGTTGGTTTTCTGTATGTGTTTATGTTCAGGGTCCCGTCTTTTTGTCTGCTTTTTGTCGAAACGTCAGCAAGAAAGGTAAAACTATCTTTTCTATGTGTTAAAAAAAGAACCAACCAATATAGACATGCACATGCCATGAAGGTCTGGTAAAATTACCCGGAAGTTCAGATGATGGAAACTGCTAATGTAACGTTCTTTCCAAACATTAGTCTGTTTTCTGATCATTTCACTGTAAAGTTCTTACTTATTGTACCTTTAGGTGAAAAATTTCAGTGTCTATAGTTCACTGGAGTAATTAATTGACTTTTAAATTCTACTTTTTACATATTTACTATTGAAAAATAACCTTTTTACTCTTATTTAATTTCAGCTCATCAATAAAAAACAAAAAAAACAAAACAAAGGAAAAGAAACCTATCCAGCCAATTTGCTCATCCAGTTAAGGTGAATTTGATTGCGGTTGGATAATAATTGTAAACATCTATTTCTGATACCCTACTGGTTTGTACACAAACCACGTCACAGACCAGGCAGGACATTCGTTCATTCATTTTTGACAGAACTCATCTGTACGGGCGATGGTGGCAGAGGAGTTAAGTGGCAGCCGTGCAATTAGAAGGTCCCGCTCAGTCTGTCGCTGTCGTTGTGTCCTTGGGCAAGACACTTAACCCGCCTTGCCTGCTGGTGGTGGTTGAAGGGACTCGTGACCCCAGTGCTCGGAAGCCTCGCCTCCAATAGTGTGCCCCAGGGCAGCTGTAGCTACCATGTAGCTCGTCACCACCAGTGTGTGAATGTGTGTGTGAATGGGTGGGTGACTGATTGTGTTGTGAAGCGCCTTGGGGGGTTGTAGAACCCTAAGAAGGCGCTATACAAACCCAGGTCATTTACTGCGTGCAGACAACCATACAAGGTAAATTGTTATGGTACCAATTCTCTTGTCTAGTTTTATCACCTGTAGCCGTCACAGATTCCTGCAGCTGCTGGATGTACATTTACAGTGTGATAAAGATTACTGATAGTGTCTTTGAAGTCTAACTTTTTGCACCATTGCAATACTTAAAGGCAACTAGTCATATCTTCCACTCCATGAAACACGTGTTTATGCCCAGTAGTCCACATTTGGTTCTTTGATGTATTTGCATTGCACTAAAATTCATTAATCTTCGATGGGCTGATATAGCCTAGTGTATCCAAATTTGTCAACATTACCATCTTAAATAACATTATAGGCAAAGAAAAAGCTTGAATTGATACTTTAATTTCTACAGAAGGGTTTATAAATCTCAATATCCAGGGTTGGAATTACGGGGGAGCTAAGGGGAGCCCGGATCCCCTGAAAGGATCATGGGCTTACCTAGAAGCCCTCAACTTCCCGAGGCTGCCAACATCTCCTGCAGGTGCCCTGCTATCCTTCCCGGACATCATCTTTCAGCCCCGACGGAGGTACATTCACAGAGGATCCCGCCGGAGCTTTCAACGGGATACCCGAGCACCAATAACTTCATACTGGTCCACTTCTCGTCTTCATCCGAGGCGGCCTGGCAGAGCTTCGGACCCAGGTGTGTTAGCCAGCTTGGCTAAGGTGGCTAGCGCTCCTGCTCATCTCAGCGAGGATTCCATCAACTTTGCCCACCTCAACATCCGTTCCCTCACAGGAAAGACCCATCTCATTCAGGATATTCTCACGGATCGTAACATTGACATCCTCTCCCTAAATGAGACGTGGCAGCAACCCCAGGACTACACTTTGCTCAACGAAGCAACACCTTCGGGGTTTGTTTACATGGCGCAACCTCGCAACTCAGGTCGTGGTGGAGGTCTCGCGATACTACACCGTGAGACACTGCGAGTTAAGCCCCTGACAGTCTCTTCCTACAGTTCATTTGAGTCTATGGTCTGTCAACTACCTGGCTCTATTCCCACCATTGTTGCAACTATCTATCGTCCCCCTAAACCCAACAAAGAGTTTTTGAACGACTTTTCTGCTTTTCTCGCTCATTTGTCTTCATTATCTTCAAACATAATTATAATGGGTGATTTTAATATTCATGTGGATAACAGCGGCTCCTTGGCGACCAGAGATTTTATCTCCTGCCTTGATAACTTTGACTTTCAGCAGTTTATGGAAACTCCGACACATTCCAAAGGACATATCCTGGATTTAATTTGCTGTACTGGACTCACTCCAAATGACTGCACTGCAGAAGAATTTCCCTCCTCAGATCATTTTCTCCTTACATTCAATATGTCTCTTACTGTTTACACCATCAAACCTCTTTGTTCAATTACTTTTAGGAATCTTAAAAATATCAACATGGACAATTTCCAATCATGTATTGATACTCTTGTGGAATCATTACATACCACTTCTCCACCAGATTTAGTTCACTTCTATAACAAAGGACTCTTTGACATTTTGAATTCAGTAGCCCCACTCAAAACACAATCAGTTTCATTCACGCACACTGCTCCATGGTTTACACCAGCTATGCGTATTTTAAAATCTAAAGGTCGGCAATTAGAACGGCTGTATAAGAGGACAGGTCTTACTGTTCATAAAGAAATGTATTCCAGCCATATGAATCACTATAGGGACAGCATACGGCTTGCTAAAGCTGCCTATTTTACTACCCTAATTTCATCCAACAAAGGTAACTCTGGAACACTTTTTTCTTTGCTCAGATCGCTAACAAGTCCCCCAGACTCGTTATCTTCGCACTGCCTTTCCAACGAATTCTGTAACACCTTAATGACATTTTTTAATGATAAAATCCAGGCAATACATCATAATTTAGGTTCTGCTACTGCTGTCTCCATCACTGATGACTTTCCACGTCCTACTCATTCATTCTCCATGTTTGAGCTTCCCTCCATCTCAGAAATCATGGATCTCGCCAATAGCTCCAAGCCTTCGACCTGTCAACAGGATCCAATTCCCACTGCTCTGGTTAAAGCCTGCCTTCCTTCGCTGGCATCTCTCCTTGTTTCAATTATTCACTCATCACTTTCCACTGGAATCGTTCACCAGTCAATGAAAACTGCAGTGATTCACCCCCTACTGAAAAAACCTGGGGTTGACCCTAGTGACTTTAACAATTTCCGACCAATTTCTAATCTTCCTTTTATTTCAAAAGTCCTGGAAAAAACTGTGGCTTCTCAATTACACCAGCATTTATCTACTAATAGTTTATACGAACCATTTCAGTCGGGCTTCCGACGTTTCCACAGCACTGAGACAGCACTAATTAAAATCACTAATGATCTATTAGTTGCTGCAGACTCTGGCCTAATCACCATTCTTGTTCTCCTTGACCTCAGTGCTGCATTTGACACTGTCTGTCACTCCACCCTACTGAAAAGGCTATCTGCACTAGGCATCTCTGACACTCCGTTAAACTGGTTTAAGTCATATCTTACAGACAGAACTCAATACATTCAGCTGGACACGTATACCTCCACTCCCACTTCAGTAGCATCAGGGGTTCCTCAAGGTTCGGTCCTTGGCCCCCTGCTGTTTATCATTTATCTGCTTCCTTTAGGTGTCATTTTCCGTAAATGGAAGATAAACTTTCATTGCTACGCAGACGACACTCAGTTATATATTTCAACTTCACCATCTGCATCACTTCCACCATCCTCACTCACTGATTGTCTTGCCGAAATTAAGTCCTGGTTCTCCTCTAATTTCTTGAAGTTGAATTCCAATAAAACTGAGGTACTTCTCATGGGCACAAAAACTGCAATAGCGAAGGCATCAAATTTCTCAGTACTAATAGACAACACTTCCGTTACCTGCACAGATCACATAAAAAGCCTTGGTGTAATCCTGGACAGCACGTTGTCTTTTCAGTCTCACATTAGTTCCGTTACTCGAGCAGCCTACTTCCACCTACGAAACATTAACCGCCTGCGTCCATTTCTGTCAAATCACTCTACTGCCATTTTAGTCAACAGTTTGGTCACCTCCCGCCTGGACTATTGCAATTCACTTCTGTTTGGTCTGCCCCAAAAGCTACTTCACAAACTTCAACTGGTGCAAAATTCAGCTGCTCGTATAGTCACCAAAACACCCTACTCTGATCACATCACCCCCGTTATTCAGCAGCTTCATTGGCTGCCAATAAAATTCAGGGTCAATTACAAAATCTTAGTTCTAACATATAAGGCCATTCATAATCTTGCCCCCTCATACCTCTCACAGCTTGTACAAGTCAATAAACCCTCACGCATGCTCAGATCCTCTGTTTCCATCAACTTAATTAATCCACCAGCACGACTTGTCACAATGGGTCACCGAGCATTTAGCAGATCGGCCCCCTCATTATGGAACTCATTACCTGCTCACCTTAGGAACATGACCACCCTTCACCAATTCCAAGCTAATCTCAAAACTCATCTCTTCAAAATTGCTTATTCACTGTAACTGATATTGGTGTTTTATCTGATGTTTTATTTGGGTTTTTAAATTTATTTTTTTATTTATTTATTTATTTTTTTTAGCTATTTTTATTCTTGTTGCTGTTTTGTCTTAAATGTTTTATTTTAACCTGATTGTACAGTGACCTTGAGTTTTTTGAAAGGCGCTTCAAATTAAATGTATTATTATTATTATTAACTTACACATCCAGGGGGAGCCCGAAAAAAATCCCCTGGTCTCATCTTGAAAGTAATGTCACGACCTCATGTGACCTGTAAGTACTCTTGAATGACCCTCAGCTGAAAACTTTAGCTCATTACCTGTAAAACTGACAAAGTACCTTGAGTTAGAGAATATGCAACAGCAAAAACAGCTGTAGCTCCAAAAACTAGTCTGAAATATATCATGTCTTTCTAAAACTAAAAATATCTATTCACCCACAATATCCTTTTTGCAGCAGGTAAGTAAAAAGTCTGCACATAGATACAGAAAGAGAACATTTTATTTTCCCCAAACAGGTTACACAACATTCTGAATCTTTTTAAATGAACATTAGTTATTTTGTTATTACAAAAGGTGGACACCCACTTGTACAAACCAGTACTAGTATTTTATCCCTGGGGTCATCAGGAAAACAACGCCAAACGGCAGAATTGGTCAATCCAGCATGAAAATAGACTATCCATCATTATCCATCTATTTCAAGGAAATAATAGGAATGTTATAGAATATTCACACTCTCAAACCGTTATATTGAGCTGTAGGAAAAGTACAAATACACAAAACAAGGGTATGATTACTGGTTATACCAGCAACAAGATGCCCTTTGAAAAATACACTCAATGCGGCTCAAATGGAGTCATCTAATAGCAGCCAAGGAAAGGGTGCTGGTCTTTACAGGGGAGGAAAAAATGAAGTTCTTTAAATTTTGGTTTACACTATAGATACACAGGTTTTACAAGATGTTTGTGGTCTCAAATGCATAAATGTGCATTAATGTGCAACATGTTGACTAACCACGTGCTTTAAAACTGATTTTGATGATTTTTTTTAAAACACAGCTGTCTTTTTCTTTGTCCAAGTTGCATTGACATGATTTGTATGACCTCTGAGGGTCAGTGTGCATGCATGTACTGTTAGTTTTCTCCCATACAGTTGGTCCTGAACATTGGGTGCACAGAGAGTGAGAGGAATTGAATTCAAGGCACATTTAGTCACATAAGGCTGGTCATTCATATTCTGTTATGTAAAGAGAATCAACACTTTTAGACTTTCAGTTCAATTCTCTGAATGTAGAAAAGCTAAAACCGTTGTTCACGAAAGGTTTACTTTGGTTTTGTAAGAGTTTAGAGAGACCGTACAACCCCTTTTGAATCTTTTGTATTGACTTGTTGGAGCCAGAGGTTAACAGCAGCTCCGCATAAATTCTGCAACGAGAGGGAAGAAGCTGCTCGACCTTTTGCGCAAAGCCAAACAACCGGCTATAAAAGCACAACTTGATTTTGTACTTTGGCTTTTTTTGAAGGTACAAATGCAGCCTCCATCCCACCGTTTCCAGTTTTTATGCTGAGCTGACCATCTCCTGGTTGAGCAGACAATGTAGGAAACTTTCTCCAACTTAAACCTTGGCAAGGAGATTAAATTAAAAACACCCAAAATGTCAAACCTCCACTTAACTCAGTTTGTTTGTGGATTAAATAAATGCATCATTACCCCCTTTCGTCAAAACCGGTGTTAATGTTGTAAAGAAACTAGTTTAAGACAGATTTCATTTCAGTCGGCTGATGTTGGGATTGTGAAGAAGAACCACAGTCAACTAGATCCTGCAGCTGTCGTAAGAACGCCGGCGGTGTGCTCAAAAACCACATTCATATGCTGGAGTACAAAAAGGTCATTTTAGAGTTTCAAAATACGGCAACTCCCACTCAAAAGATACTTGAAGCAGTATAAAAGTTTGTCTTTTGCAATTTGAAATGACTACAGGAAAAAGCATCAAAAGGCATTAGGAGTTTATCTTTCTGTGCACTTTGTTAGGAAATTTACATTTCTGAAAGTTTGAAAGCAGCGACAGTACAGTTGAAGGGAAAAGGAGGTTTCTGTAGTTTTTTTTTTCTTGACATTTTCATCTCAAACTGAGCCAATGACGTCTGAAAAAGGAGTGTTTTTAGTGCTCTTCCAGCCAAGAGGGGCTCTCCCCACCTGGCATTTTCAACTTGATGTGGAACTGCTTGAGTGTCTGTTCCAGCTGCTCCTGGTTTCCGGCGTAGTACGCAGCGATGGCGTTGTGGAACAGGATGAGCTGGTTATGCAACACCTTCACCTGTGGGAGCAGACAGAGATATAAAAATGAACAACCTGACCTGAGATCAGATTTGTCATCACTGATGTGCAGTAGGGTTATTCCACCTTATTCTCCTCCAGGAAATTCAGCTTGACTGAAACGTCTTTTCTCATCCTTTCATATTTCTCGCGGTGGATCTGGAACTGTTGCTGCGATTGCTCGATCTTTGGCATGGTGCTGCCGTCACGCGGCCCCAGATTCAGCTCCTCTAAATCAGTGCGATACGCATCGTACTCGACCCTAGCGGATTGGAAGACATGAGGAGGATGTGGTCTGGAAAAAGATCAAACTAAATTTAAACTAAAGATGTAAAGAACATGGTACCTGGCAACTTCATACTGTTTGATGTTAATCATGGTGTCTTCGATTGTTTTGTCCACCAGTGTGTCAACACTGGAGATGAAGAAGTTGATGGCCGCCAGCAGTGTCTCTCCGTTTTTGGACAAAAGCTTTTGGGTCTCAGCGTTGTAGCCGAATTCCTCCTGCAGAAAACACGTTTAACCATTTTTACTTGTCCCCAAACGATAAAATCTAAGTAAACGTTGTGACATCAACATGAATTAGAAACATTAACTCAAAGGGAACATCCATACTCAAGTCAACACTTCAGGTAAAATGAAAATGGATGTATTTAATCTGTCCAACCAAAGCGATCCTTGCTGCTTGATTCTGACATCCCTGGATCTAGAAATCTGGACTCACGTGAAGTTCTGGTGACTTGAGGCTGAGGTCGGCGAAGGCGTCGCCCAGCTGCCTCTGCGTCTGCATTATCAGGGACAGCTGAGCGGCCAGCGTCTGGGCCAGCTTGATCACGTTCTGGTACTTCCTCTTGTTGTCGCGGAGCAGGTCGATCTGGGCCTCCAGCTCCAGGTCCACCGTCCTCGAGCCCCGACCCAGCTTCTCCGACAGGATCTGCCTGGTGCACTGCCGTTTAAAGACAGTTTAAACTATTGCAGTCCATTTGAGCAAGCAGGGCATTTTTACTGTGGTCAGTAAAGATTAGAAACAATCTGAGTCGAGCCAAAACAAGAGGCGGTACATTTAACATTTGCAGTTGTCAATTCTCTCTGGGTCGACTTTTTAATTAACTGAAACGAGATAAAAAGTGGGAATAAAGCACAGAGGAGAAGAAGAAGAAAGGTAGAGGACGGATATAAAAAGAAATCAAGGACAGAGAGGTTTACTTTGTACGTGTTGATGCTCCACTTTCTCACTAGATCCAGTTTTTCCATGGCTGGGTTCTTCAGGTCATCTGAAAGGACCACGGCGCCGCTCTTTGGATCAGCTGCCATTGAGCCTGGATGACAGTCATCCACTCAATAAGTGATTAGGAAAAGACTACAAAAATACAACAAAACTGTATGTGAAAAATGGAAAATCTGACGTTAAAGCATGGTAATGAGCCCGTCTCTTCAGCCCAAAGGTGAAATTAGGATGCAGAATGAAAAGATCAAACATTTACATCCTGATTGTTTAAGCAAAACACTGAATATTAGAAACAAGAAGCTTCACGGCCTTCAGAACGTAAAAGATTAGCAAACAGCTAATATTAGTAACAGATCATCAATGAGGTGACTCTTCTGGTTCATGGTGACGTTTTGTTGTTTAACCCTGCAGGGATACAGGAGTCTTACCATATTTTCATATATAAACAGTAGACAGGTGCGACTTCCTGCTGTAGATAAGAGCCTTTTGGCTGAAGCTCACAAATTTTTGTTTTGAGATAAATAAACAGTGAATGTTGATATTTTAGCAACAGTGAGGCAAATTGAATTGTGAAATGGGTAAAAACCAACAAAATGAAAATAGTGTTGAATATTATTATTATTATTGTATTAAGATGGTCAGGAGACCTAAACCTAGATTTAAGCTAACTAAAAATTTCTGCATTATGATGCTTGGTTGTGCAAGTGCCCATACGCTGTTAAAGGGATATTTCAGATTTTTTAAAGTGTGTTTCTGACTAAAAGTTCTAATAATTACTAATAATTACTTCCTAAATGACCTCTGTCTGGACAAAAGGTGTTTACATGTAAGGATTGATGAGCTAACGGCTAGTGTGAGTGCAGCCAAGAGCAGACTGTTCTGCTGCCATCTTACAACAGATCCCATTTTAACTCTGATTACCAGAAGTAAAAACATGAATAAAATGTAGTTGAATTATTAAAAAATAATTTTAAAGGTGTGGTTCATTTGTTTAATCAATACATCTGCAGTGGTCTCTAGTAGGAATGAATGCCTTGTAAGTCCTACTCTGGGGAAGCAAAGCTCTGGTGCGCCTGTTTCAGGAAGTAGAAGTGAACCACCTCAGAGTTGAGCTTTAGGCCCTATTTCAATACTCACACTGCGTCCTACACCCTTCTGTGAAGTGCGCTTAGAGGAAGTGTGCAGCAAGTCTTCGAGAGCGTAGTACACAAATGTGCAAATAATTGCCGAATTGGGACAGGGAGCATTACGTCATCGATCGTGACGCATGCTGGGATGCTGGTCGCTGTTTGTGCTTTTTTAAAAATCTTTATTAACAGCTTTCAAACAAACAAATAAACACTTATTTGATTAAATTTAAATTAATTGCTGTCCACATTTATAAACATTCAGAGCATGTATAAATATCATTAACCGTCTTAAAATGAACTTCTATCACCTGAAAATACATGTTTTCAGAAAAGGCACTTGACCCATTGCTCCACCACCTTCTCAAACTTCCCACGTAGCAATGGATTGTGGGTAATACCCTTCACCCAAGTCCGCATCGCTGCAGGCTTGGGTGAAGTGCGGATTAAGGGTGCAAAAGGGGCGTGGTTAACTTCCGCACTTGAGAATTGGGACACCCTACGCACTCGCACCCCTGGCCGGGAACGCGCAATTGAAGGGCGCAAGGGTGCAAGTGCGAGTATTGGGATTGGGCCTTAGATGACAGGATTTGGAGTTTTATTTCCTGATATTTGGACATCTGTTCTCTGATTGGTTAACAGCAATGTGACTCTACCACTGACTCAGTTTGCTCTGCAACGTTGATGTTTTAGCTCCACAAATAACACAAGCCTGGAGGAGTTCTGCTGTGTGGTGGAGTTGCTAATGCTAACGGTTAGATTCTACTAGTCGACACGTTCTGTTGTTTCTTGGACACTAAAACAACAACAGCCTTCCCCGTCGTGAGTCAAGATGGGTGAGTCTATGTATATTAATGTAGATCTGTCAAATCCTAGAGTTTCACCGTCTATTTTCTATCAGAAGCTAATGCAGGAGATAGGTGTAGGAGACTATTTTCATGTTCAGCCTGCATGAAAAACTCAGAGTGACTGATTATAATCAGAAATATTAAAAAATGGTTCCAGTGAACCATACCTTTAAGGCTCCATTAAGATTCTGTTATAGTTAACTTTTTCCTGCAAGGAAAAACAGATCAGAAGCAGGAAACCACACCGAGTTCAACTGTAAAAGCCTTTTTCTTTCTGAGACAAACAAACAATTAGATAGAAAGACCAGAAACCTCAACACATAGGTCTTAAAATGACCATTTTCTTTAAAACGCATCAGTCAGCAGCACAAGTAAGCAAAGGAAAGCCCAAAAACAAGCAGCAAAAAGATTTTATTATGATTGATGCACAGCCTGTGGAAGCAAGGAGCAGATTAAAAAATGTAAAGGAGGGGAGCAAAGATTGTGGTTAATTTAGAGCAGAGAGAGTTGTGGTTTAGTAGTGTCTGATTCATACGCCATGACCCCGGGTACCTGCATCAGTCTGGCTATCGCTGGAGGAGCGCGCCAGGCGAATAGCAACGGCTGAGCTGGGAGCTACAGGTGTCACAGGAGACGTAGGCACGCTCGCTGACCCTGGGAGATATTCAGAGTTATCACTCGTTAGTGTTTGGGTTTCTCTCCTGCCATAAACGTAGAACTGGGATTTTCCCACTGATGTCAACCCAACATGTGTTTGGTCTCCCTCATTATACTGAACATGTTAATGAACAAAAGCCTACTTCAACCAGCGACGACAACATGGAAAATAGCCATGGCAACACTGGAGTGAGCAGGTCTCAACAGCCCTCGGCTCTAGACGGAGATTTTTTATTTGCATTTGGACGATGAAAGAGATAAAGGGTCCCAACCAGGAGATCAGAGCAAACTCATTACATTCTAATCAATTACTGCATTAACAAATTCAAATTTCAGGCTTTCATTTTCTCACATGCATTAAAATCCAAAAGTGGCAAGCTGGGAAACACGAGCATAAAAAAAAAAAAAAAAACAGAGGCTATGAGACAGGAAACAAAAACGCTGGAGCAAAATCAAATCATGTGACCAGGTGATGCTGCTGGGTGGGTCGATGAGCTGCAGCTTCACAAAACTCAACAGGGAGGAACCGGTGAGCAGATTAACCAAAGGAAAGAGGAACAAAGAGGGTGAGTTCCTACCTTTGTATGGTCCTGACTCAATGATGCCCTCTACTGTTGAAGCATAGTTGCTGGAGGTGACATGAGACTCAGACAGGTTCCGGGGTCCAGGACAAGTGAAGTGAGCATCCTATCAGACAAGAAACACAAAAACGTGTTTTTAAAATTCCACTGATGCTTTTGAATTCAGCATCTCAACTTCCCCAGCTTCAGTTCAGACCTAAACTGTTAAGAGACTTTGCTCAGATAGATCAGTTCAGTTACAGCTGCGATCAAAATAATTCCACCAGAGAACGTGCTCTTCTCAAATGTATCATTACTTTGCTTTATACACGCTTCTATAAAGGTGGAACATTTTCTTAGCAAACATCTGCTTACCCTCTGGAAGACTCTCTCTGGGCTCTGGTCCAGGTCTCCATTGCTGGTGACGGGGATCTCGGCGGCTGAGCTTCTGTGGGAATCCTCAGCCATCGTGCTCTCCTGCAGCCAGGAGAAACACCAAAGAGCAGTTATTGGAAGGAAATTCAGGACAGGACACAAAAGCTGTGGGCTGCCATCTTGTGGACACTGCTGGAGAGAGAAACTGATTCAAACTATCCAAAATAAAATCAGAGGACATGAAATACTAAGCATTGAAAGGTTGTAATCTGAATAAATTAAATGTCCATATGAACACCATACTGGAAATTTAAATAACTAATCCAATCAGTCAGAGTAGACGACCACAAATCAGTCCTGCTGTGTCGACATTGTCCAGGGAACTCGCTCATACCACTTTTATTATCACATTATACACTCTGTATAGAAACTGAGCCTAACAGTGATGTCAGACAGGGTTTTGAGTTTGACACCAGCTGATGACCATTCAGCCTGATCATGCTGAATACTGGCCAATTCTGACCACCAGCCAGCATTGTATTTCATCATCAAAGTGTTGATTGAAAACTGAAAGCCTGTCAGCAGTGACGAATGCTCCTACAGGGTGGAGTGGGGTGAGGAGCCAAGCTAGCGAGAACGTTAGAACATCAGCTGGACTGCAGGTTTCATCTCTGAACCAGCTAAACCTAATGAACTCGGTGATTCTGCTGTAAAACAGGGTGGAGACAGTATCATACAGTTCATGAAAACAGCTGCCTGCAGCTGGAGGATGAAGACAGAATCATGTTGGTCACAGTTTATTACTTAATCACTGCAGACCTTAAAACTGACCTAATCCGTGAGCTATTTCATAAAGCATAACAAGAGGAAAAAAACTTTATTCAGAAGATCAGAACTCTTGTTTACCCACCTTTGCCCTCCTGTCTAAATAATGCAGACTGCTCCCAGATCAGCAGGTAACAGAATCCTGCTCTCATCAGCTGTTTGACTGGTTTCACTTCCACAGCAAAATGGAAAGTTTATTCCTGTATTTATATCAGTTACACACAGTACTGTGTTACAGAAAGCATCCTTGCGTATGTAGTAGGAATACCTGATATTGGCTTTTTTACCAATATCGTCCAACTCTTAAGTTCCATTACCGATATATGCAGGGTCCCCCCTCATAACAAAATAAAAACTAAATAATTTAAAGACGCCAACATTACATTTCTTCTTTATCATTGTGTATAATCTGTAAACATTATCTGTGCAAAATAACAACTACTTCAATTTGTTAGTCAGTAGGAAAAGGTGTCATGTTTAATTTGTCTCGCTGAGACAATCTGACAAACACTCGGATGCCTTTTGGCCAAAGTTCATGATGGGAAAAAAGTTCGATTAATAAGTTAAAGCAGCAATCCGGAGTTTTCCCCTTTCAGGAATTATGTATGATTTTTTAGAAATCTGTAAAAGTGATTGTCTTATCTTGTAGTGTGATATAATGTAAGCGATACGTTTTTTTTTTTTTGCTAAGCCCGCCCCTGCCCCGTAAAATCCGTGCAATAGGAAATTGACCGCCGAGTAAAACTAACCAATAGCGTTAGACTACCGCTTACATGCTTCACATTTAAGGAAGTACATCGGGTGATGCAGCGTTGATGAACTTTTCACGGACAAGTAAGTCTTTATAATATAAATACATGAAAACACAACATGACATGAGAATAATACTAACTGTTTGTCAGCTACAGAAGCACATTCATAAACAAGAAACGTGCAGTCGCCATCTTAAATTATCGAGTCGACCCAACTATTGGTGCGATATGCTTGTCAGCCACTAGATGGTGCCATCAGATAAAAGAAATACTCCGGAGAGCTACTTTAATAAATAGTACAATTAGTGTTAAAAGGGTTCAAATGTTTTAGGTTTTGAAAACAAATCAAAGTGAGACATCTCTGTGCAGAAACGCGACAGTGAGCGCTCTCATCCCTGACCTATCATTGACTTGTTTTTCTCCGTTCTCGTTGTTTACATTTTAGGCAGAAATGAGAGAATAAACGGGTCATGAACACGCTGAATGTGCTTTATACATGTGTGCCTTGCAGACCCATTCGTTTTTGTAACTATTGATGCGTTTAGTAAATGTTTGGACATGTGTTGTTAGTTACTTAGTTGATAAAATGTAAGCAGTGTACACATGCCAAGCTAGGCTAATTGCTAAACATGACGGTAAGATGTGCGTATTAGTTAATGTATTTTCTCTTTTTCTGTATATTGTTTTACATAATAAAACATTTATAAAGATCTTCAGATAAGAAAAGCAAGTCTTGAATGAAGATTATTCTGTTTGTTTTAGTTGTTTGCTAGCTGGCTAGCTACACATAGCTACGTGTTATGAGAAGAGCTTATGTTCACTACACTGGGGAAATTTGTGCTTCACAAGTTGTGCCAAACAAACTCAAATATCTCAAATACTTTATCTCAGATCTGTCATATTACGACATTTTGAGAGAGAGAAGTACCTGAAGAGTTTGATGTATAATATGTGCATGGTATGTAAAATTTGGGTCATTAAGATTAACAACCGGTAGATATTTTACCATTAATATCGTCCGATATTAATGGTAGACCGATAATATCGAAAATCCTTAATAATTAGTTTATTTACTGATCATCAGAATTGTAACAACAGATTAACTGACAGGTGATCGCTACTCACAACAAGCTGTGATATAAAGTTTAATCACCTTATAGACCATTTTATACACACTTTTATGGATGGTGTCCAAGAAATAAAACCTTAAAGCGAAACTAAAGAGTTTTTAACACTTTTTGCTGTCAAAATGGTTTCTGTGGTTCTTGAACCAGAAACTTGAGCAGCTTCGCATTGGACAGCGCTCTGTAGCCCTCAGCTGACCACAAACTGAACATAACTGTTTTGTGGTTCAGGCAGGGTCACTAGTGGGAGATCTCTACCCGCTTTACAGCAATAGCCGTTTACTGTGTCGGTAGCTCATATAAAGGCTAGCAGTTAGCTTTTTCTGTTCGATGATCAATAAAAAGCACAAGATGAAGAATTTTGCTGTTTTTGTTGGTATTCAGGCAGAGTCTGGAGGTAAAAGTAAGAGAGTAATGTCTTTGGAGGCAAAACAAAGACCTACACTCGTTTGAAGAAGCTAAAGGAGGCTATGAAATCACAGACTGACGATGACCTGGCTTTGTTGCTACTGGACTTGTAAATAATATTTTTGTTCAACAGTGTGGATCTTTTTCCTTTGTGGCTTATTTAGAATCAGTTGGCTCATGTTAGCTCGTGTTAGCTCGTGTTAGCTCATTGTTAGCGCTAGCTACAGCAGGCTGACGCAGGGTTGTTTGCGACAGCTGTAATTCCGCTTTCAACCAGTAGGGCGGAGAAGTGAGAAACTTAAGTGTTGCTTTCAATTTTTTCTCTAAACACACGCATTACACAATAAACATTAAGAACAGGTTTTCTTACTCAGATGAGGTCAGTATTAGTTTGTTTAGCTTAGATACAGAAACTTGGTTGTGAACCTGGTCAGGATATTTAACAAGATGAAGTCTAAAAACATTAACAGAAAGACAGCTTTCTAAAAGAGGAAGAATGTGATGAATATGATCCGATCATGTACGTCACTTCAATTAAACAGGGAATTTCTAGAATACTTTAGAGAGAAAGTTAAGAGGAACTTACTCCATAAAGTAGAACAATGATCATTTCTGTTCTATACACTACATTGAGAGCTTATTAAGTTGCAGTTCTCCTAAAACTTGTAGAGTCACTATGAAAGGTTTTGTCTGAGAAGAAAGTTTGGTTTTCATCTGTGAGGCTTTTCCAAATTCCTGGTGTTAATAAACAATAATGGAATTATATAAAAGCAAGAACTTTAAAATGATCCCATCAGCCTGGGAGACAAAAGCTTTACCCGCTGCATCGCATGACAGTTGCATAAATACTTAAAGGCCAAAGGACACCTGTATGCAGGCAGGACAGGAACACAAAGATCTACCTGACTAAATGATAAAACGGACCTGATTGGAGTGTTTGGTAAAAGCATCCTTCTGCTTCCAGCTACACAAAAACTATAAAGGTGCAACACGTGTGTTCATGCATAGGCTGGTTTCAATGCATTTAAAAGGTCATAGTAACAGAGCCACTGTTTTTCACCCATCAGTGGTTTTAAATGCCTTTTCAACACCGTCCAAAAACTAGCAGCACAAGAAACTCTGCTCTTATTCTGCCTTGAGCAAAAATCTCCAGACTAACAGGTTAAGAGTTACAAAAATACTGAACTTTCCCCACATTTGTTTAGGTTTTTTATATTATTATTTTACTTAAGTTGCCATTTTTGTACAGTTATATACTCCATTTAATTAAAGGTTTAAAAATAAATCATTGTTCAGTAGAGACAGTTGTTCTTGTGGTTTCTCTCCAAAATAATGAATTTTCAAATAGGGGTGTGTGTTGGCCAGAATCTGGTAACACAATATATCACAATACATGGGAGACGATACGATATATATATCACAGTAACGGGGAGATGATACAATATAATCGCAATACTTAATGCCAGACGATATTTGTCATTTTGAGGACTGAATTTAATTGGGAAACTCAGGCCAGACACTTCCAAGACACATCCAGTGTTATCGCGAGATCTCGATTATTCCATCAGAATGAAGGCAGTAAAATCTGCTGCTGCTGCCACCTAGCAGTCAGAGTTTGAATTGCACCCCACAAAAGAAATATAGTAAACACCTGCATGTAAATTCTCTATTAATAAAATCAATACACTACTTTTAAATATTGATTCAGAATCATAACATCAAATATTGCAATATTTCAGTGTATCAATTTTTTCTTTCATCACTTTTACCTTGAGAATCTGTCGCAATAACCAATTAATCACAATAAATTAATGAATGCAATAACTTCCTTTTGCATGTTTTTTGTTTTCCTTGTCTCTCTTTTTCTACCCTAAAAGAATGTATGACAAAAGACTTCACTGAGGTGCATCTGTCTCACATGGCTGTCTGACGTCTCAACAACCCTAAATAACTGGGCTGTTTAATCAACAAACAAAATACAAAACGGCAATGCTAAATGGTGCACACTCACAGATGGTGTAAAGTGCTTAACTGCAGAGGAAATGCTGCCCTTTAATATAGTTGAAAAGTTTACAAACCAAATTTACAAGGTTGATTTCCATTTTATTTATTGTCTGATTGTTTTATTTATTTTGAACTTTTAGATTACCAGTTCCACAAAGGTTCTCCAAAAATTAAAGTTTATTGATCTTTGATGAGGTGGACTTGTATTATTATGCTATTACCCTTACATTAGTTGAAAATGGTCTCAAAACAACATTTTCACTTATCACAAACTTTTCTGAGACAATTTATCACCTAGCTAAATTTGTTATCATGACAGGTCTAGCTGTGGTATTTTTGCTCAAGGTTATCATACCATCAAAATCTCACACAAGCTCATGCCTGCTGCAACAACACAATCTGTGCACGTTGGTGTTGAACTGATTTAATATTCCAAAACCTAACGAGGATGAAACTGACAAAGATCACTGGCTGATAATGGGATCTCCGAGCCAAACCGATCCTGCTCATTATCTGCAGACAGAGAGCAGGGCAGCTTGTAAAACAGATTTAACCTCCTGGAGCACTCGCAATAGTCAAGTGGCTGTAAATTAATCAGGCATGTGAAGAGACAAGTTGGAGTTTGTGATTCCCAACAGTTCAGTATCCTGGATACAGGCCAGTCTGCATGGATGACAACAATGAGCTTCCTGTTCACCTTTAGGCATCAGCAATAAGGAACTCCTCAGACGAGCATCGTGTTGCACAACTCAGACACTAAACTAATCTGATACCTGGGCAGCATTTTGTGTTAATAACTAATAATAACATTAAAAACAGTCGGTTTTATTTCACTGAGACAGATTGTGAATCAACACCCTGGTTGTGGGAATACCGAAAAAGGAATTTGCAGTCAGGAGTCCAAATCTCTAACCCGGCCATGTGACTGAGGCAAAAACTGCCGGAGTTGTGTGTGCAGCGCACACGTCTTACGAAGGAGGAAACAGTCCAATTCCCATTAGAAACTTGGAAAGACGTGACTACTTACCTATGAAGAGAGCACTTCTCAGAATAACAAAATGCATTCATGTTACACAATAATAAACAGCAGAGAAACATGTGCATCAGCAATACGCAAAAGAGAGACACAATCTAAAAGGTTTAGGTGATTTTTTCTAAAACTATGCCACCAGGTACATCGTCAAGACCAGCTTGTTTTCTCCAGCAAAGCCTTTTGATCTGAAGACCAACTAAAGCCCGGGCCACATGGTAAGTTTTTCAACTGTTGCAAAGGACCGTTTCATGTCACACTGAGTTCTCTAGAGAGGTGGCACACTGCACGGCCCAACATTTCAGTGAGATAAACTGCACAACGTCTCGCTCTAGCAGGACACGCTAACGTCACGGGTATACTCGCCATAAAGCATATGTCACTAACACTGACAGATACCCATGACTACAACGATGAAAAGAGAAAACAAAGCACCACCATTACCACGTTCTTTATTAGATGCTGAACTAAAATCCAAAAAGGAGAGGTCCACATTTTCTTGCATGTAGCCTCCACTGTTACTAATGTTGCTAATGCTACTCACGCTAGTTTTTCACACCACTCCCCGGGTGTATTTTCATTGGTTGATTGCAGATCGGTGTCGTAGATTTTCTGACAATAAGGCTGAATTTGGTTGAGAGTGTGCTCAATAAGCTGTTGGTGGGCCGGTCACACTGGACGGCCACAGACCTGTAAATCCTCCCCACGTTCACCGTTTTTTGTCACGACTCTGTTCACGATGAAGGATTTGTCTAGGGTGGCTGAAAAACACAGTGTGGCCCGGGCTTAAGACCAAAGACATAAAAGTCCCAAATCTATGCCTCAAGCTCAACCCAACATGTTGATTACACAGGAAGTAGACCGCCACCATGCCAGCAGACCAACACATAGAAAAGCCAAATAAGCAAAAGCACAGAGGTGGAAGTGCTGAAGAGGGAGCTGATCTTCAACATGAACGTAAAAACATCACCTTTGTTTCAGAGGATGGTTCTCCGTTTCCCGCTGGTGTTTCAGCAACACGGAGTCTGGCACCCATCACACCACTGCCTACCCTCCCAGAGACGACACCATGAGCCCCTGCCACCACCTGCACATCCTTCTCACCGTCTTCATCGCTGTTAATATCAACATCATACAGAACGTCTGCTCTGTCCTCTCCTCCCGCGCTACTGTCTACACTCTCTGGAGTCGGATCCTCACTCAAACCCTCCTTTGCTTTGTCAGCCTCCTCATATTCCTGCTGAAGGTCCTCGGCTGAGGTCTTCCCCGACTCAGCCTCAAGACTAACATCAGACATACCTGAAACAAGACAGATAGCAGATCGTGAACATGTCCCACCAAGCTGCTTATGAAGAGGAAATTAGAAGTGCAACACCGGCGCATCGCTGACCTATGGGTGTGATTGGATGTAAAATTATTCACATGTTCAGTTTTGGATGGATGTCACAGAGGAGTTGGTAAATGTAGAGGGGATTCTAGACTGTAAAAAGATTTAAATACCTACATAAAAAATAAATTCTCTTGATCAAGACTAAAAATGTAAAAGATTACTTCCTGATCTCAATGTTGATTTTGAATTGTTTGGCCCAAAAAAAAACAACAACAATGGATGCAGTTGCATGGTACAAAAGTTTAGACACACCTATGCAAAACATTTAATTACTTCCTTTTTATGCAAAAGTGTGATGAATTCCAGTAAAAGACATAATTCTGACGCCTAGAGAGAAGAGGTCTGATAACTTGATGTTAGGATTTGGGTCCGTTTGCAACCTTACAAAAAAAGGTTTCAATGCAAATTAACACAAGGTTGCTTGAGGGAAACACCTGCACTGTTCGCCCAAACTGATGTGTGTTTATAAAGAAGGAACTTTGTTGTTTAACCCGTGTTAAAACAAGAATTTGGATGTTAAATCAGCAGGCCTTTGGTGAGAAGAATTGTAAGATCAGGACTCATTTGTGTGGATAAACCTCAGAACATATTGTGCATGATTGATTCATTAAACGAATTAATAAATAAAACTAATTATTACATTTGTTCTGACCCAGCTTCCAGCATCTTTACCCACGTCCAAACTCATCTGAAGTAAATGTTAGCACCAGACATGGATATGGGTGAATTCTGAGTTCAAAAACACAAACTTTTAGGTGAAATCACAGTAATTGCAATTTTATCAGCATCCTCCAATGATTTTTTTCCCTTCAAGCAACTACTAATATTTAAGAGTCAAACCCGCATTGCTTGTTTGAACTGGTTTAAACTCTGAGCATTAACAATCTGGTTTCCAGCATTTCCAGTAAATGGTGTGTTCACTTGCCTCTTCGTGCGCGTGCAGGATGTCAATCATCAGCAAGAAAACGTGATCAGCTTCTATTCTAGTCCCCGTTTGTGTTTGATTTACATCTAGAGTGAATATTTATCGTAAGAGTTGTTTACTATTCTTTCCTAAGTGAAGCCTCGCACCCCGGAAAAGACGTTCGACAGGGATTGGTATCTCACCTGTTGAAGTCCAGGCACGTGACTTACCGACGCGTCCAAAAGTGATACATAAATCAGTTTTAAAGCCAAGAACAATGCCAGATTCGCGCTATTTGCTAGAATAACGCTAACGAGACAGCTACAAATAGCTCCAGTGAGTCGGTATGAAATCGTCCACTTGTTAGAATGACCGTGAACGCCTCACAACTCCGATTAGCTTAACCTAACAGCTCAAGAGCTGACAACACCGAAAAAAACAAGTAGACTGCATCTGTTAAAACATTTTGACTAGATAAAAACATCAAACTGACGTGTTGAATAATCATCCGGTGATACAAGAAAATGACGCTCAAAAGTTTAGAGAATTACCTGTCTGCGGACGTGGCTAACTAGTAGCCGTTGCAGTGTATCCTCAGCGGTTCCGCTGCGCCACACTAGGCGTTTTCAGGAAAGGTGCTGCAAATGCGGGTATTACAAACGCTGCATAGATATACTAATAAACTGTTATCAGCGCTCCTTGACGCTCTGTAGCCACACCAGGAACGACGTTAGGATCCCGGAAAGACTACTACTCGGCGTCGGTGTGAGTTCACGGCTAATCATATGGAGAAAACTTCATATTTTTTGCTTGAAGCGTGCCCCCCCTGCTGTTTGATATAAATATTGCAGTTTATCCACTTCTTTTTGTACATTTATTTTTGCTGCTACGACACTTTAATGTTGCGTTAGCGCCACCGTGTGGTCTGGCATGTGGACATTTAAACCGAATGCAAAAGTATATGGAAGACTTACTGCCAAAATACACAATAAATAAATAACAATTATTATAACTACATAAATAAATGTGGAAAGACATATTACATTTCTTTTTTAAAATGTATTATCCGTCTGTTTGTTGTTTTAATTCACGATATATTTACTTATTTATTTACTCATTTATTTACTTTAAATTTTATCACCACACATATATTTATTTACATTTTTTATGGTCTAATTTATTTATTTCCTCATTTTCTAATTTGGCAGGTAGAGTCTTCCATAAGCATTGACCAGATAATCTAAAATGCATTGTACATATACAGGTCCTTCTCAAAAAATTAGCATATTGTGATAAAGTTCATTATTTTCTGTACTGTACTGATAAACATTAGACTTTCATATATTTTAGATTCATTACACACAACTGAAGTATTTCAAGCCCTTTATTGGTTTTAATATTGATGATTTTGGCATACAGCTCATGAAAACCCAAAATTCCTATCTCAAAAAATTAGCATATCATAAAAAGGTTCTCTAAACGAGCTATTAACCTAATCATCTGAATCAATTAACTCTAAACGCCTGCAAACGATTCCTGAGGCTTTTAAAAACTCCCAGCCTGGTTCATTACTCAAAACCGCAATCATGGGTAAGACTGCCGACCTGACTGCTGTCCAGAAGGCCATCATTGACACCCTCAAGCAAGAGGGTAAGACACAAAAAGAAATTTCTGAACAAATAGGCTGTTCCCAGAGTGCTGTATCAAGGCACCTCAGTGGGAAGTCTGTGGGAAGGAAAAAGTGTGGCAGAAAACGCTGCACAATGAGAAGAGGTGACCGGACCCTGAGGAAGATTGTGGAGAAGGACCGATTCCAGACCTTGGGGGACCTGCGGAAGCAGTGGACTGAGTCCGGAGTGAAAACATCCAGAGCCACCGTGTACAGGCGTGTGCAGGAAATGGGCTACAGGTGCCGCATTCCCCAGGTCAAGCCACTTTTGAACCAGAAACAGCGGCAGAAGCACCTGACCTGGGCTACAGTGAAGCAGCACTGGCCTGTTGCTCAGTGGTCCAAAGTACTCTTTTCGGATGAAAGCAAATTTTGCATGTCATTCAGAAATCAAGGTGCCAGAGTCTGGAGGAAGACTGGGCAGAGGGAAATGCCAAAATGCCTGAAGTCCAGTGTCAAGTACCCACAGTCAGTGATGGTCTGGGGTGCCATGTCAGCTGCTGGTGTTGGTCCACTGTGTTTTATCAAGGGCAGGGTCAATGCAGCTAGCTATCAGGAGATTTTGGAGCACTTCATGCTTCCATCTGCTGAAAAGCTTTATGGAAATGAAGATTTCATTTTTCAGCACGACCTGGCACCTGCTCACAGTGCCAAAACCACTGGCAAATGGTTTACTGACCATGGTATTACTGTGCTCAATTGGCCTGCCAACTCTCCTGACCTGAACCCCATAGAGAATCTGTGGGATATTGTGAAGAGTAAGTTGAGAGATGCAAGACCCAACACTCTGGATGAGCATAAGGCCGCTATTGCAGCATCCTGGGCCTCCATAACACCTCAGCAGTGCCACAGGCTGATTGCCTCCATGCCACGCCGCACTGAAGCAGTCATTTCTGCAAAAAGATTCCCGACCAAGTATTGAGTGCATAACTGAACATAATTATTTGAAGGTTGACCTTTTTTGTATTAAAACACTTTTCTTTTATTGGTCGGTTGGAATATGCTAATTTTTTGAGATAGGAATTTTGGGTTTTCATGAGCTGTATGCCACAATCATCAATATTAAAACAATAAACGGCTTGAACCTCTTCAGTTGTGTGTAATGAATTTAAAATATATGAAAGTCTAATGTTTATCAGTACATTACAGTAAATAATGAACTTTATCACAATATGCTAATTTTTTTAGAAGGCCCTGTACATCAGAATGGTCAACAGTAAGGTAGTGACTGTCCATCTAAACTACAAACTACTTTAAAGAAACACCTTCACAAGTTTTCTGGTGACATTTAGAGGTCATGTCCCAGTAAAGTATTAGTGCAAATGAAGATTTAGAAATGGAAAAAAATGTTTAAAAACCACAACGAATGTACTTTTCATGTAAATTTGTTTTACTAAACAAAATGCGATGTGTTGTGTTTTTGTTATAAATGATAATTTTTCCTAAATTTATCTTCACAGGATGTATTCTTTATCTGTAGTTTTGTTTTTCCAAGAGAGTAAGTTTATCTAGGAAAAAGCCATTCCCGTAAAAGTTAATATTTCGATCCATTCTTTGCTTTGTTTTCATTTCAGTTTAGCATGTTTTAACAAACTCAATTTCCCAGAACCACCCGGGTGGGGCACGACTCTTTACGTAGCTACGCAGACTGAGCTAGTCGTCCGGCTACGGAGGCCATATTGAAATCTATGTTGTCGGCTTGCACTTTGATGGGACTCACTGTCCGTCGTTTTGAGAGTCTTTAAATCACTCTCCCGAATTTATACCTGGGTGATTTTGTCAGACATTGCGCTGAATACACTACCAGCACTGGAAGGCAAGTTGTCTCGTCTCTGTAGTGGAAAAATGAGTCCTACTGATGCTAAACGGGGGGCTAAACGCAGGAAGAACAAGCGGGGCGGTGGCAGTAGCTGCAGTGCTGTCTGCAACACCAGCAGTGGCAAGGCCGGGGTAGCTCCGGCCTTAGGAGCAGCAACACCTGCATCGGTCGTCAGCTTTTTAACATCTGGAAATACAGGCAATGGGAATGTGGGGTCCACCACAGGACTGAACGGAGAGGTAAGAATGTTAACAAGTTGATGTCAGAACTGGAGTAATATCGGCGAAATATCTGATTTGGGCCCAAACAAATGCGAGGAAATGTAGACAGCTATATAACCAAATAGAAAGTAGCGCGAAATTCTACGTCTAATTGACGTTTTGTTGTAATCAGTAAGTTTGGGGATGAAGTGCCTGTTACAAAACAGTTCAACGACATGTACTTGGCTTTGCTATGTTGTGACAATTTTGCCATTAACACGAAGCTAACTTTCTTGGCCGAGCATGAGTTCGCACCATTTATACGCCGGAGCATGTAGGGGTCACATCGTTTGATTTCATGTGTAGCATTAACATCATAGGTAGAGCATAGATAAAACATACGCCCCCCTCGACCACATGGCTAATACAAACAAAACATAGTTGTTTCGTGTCAAAATCGAAATACTGTCTAAAATGGATTAATAAAGTCGCAAAATGCTGTGACTATAATGAATTCCAAGCTGCGCATAAACCAGAAGGTGTTCCCCATTTTTTATTTTCTTATTTTACATATATGTAACCAACTGCTAAAGACAGTAAACCTACTACACGTATAACTCTGTTTAAGAAATATACCATTTAAGAAACAAGCTTCCTTTTGCCGCCTGTCATCACCTCTAGCCGTATAACGTGCCGGTGAACCGTAAAGGAGCAGATCCACTGGCTAGATTCTTTAGCTAAAGTTGAGAGTTCCTTGCTCCATCGAGAACAATTTGGACACCTGGAAGCATTATTTTTTAGCCAATACAGTCCGTGTAGGTGGAGATTACGTGGGCCACGCAAAGATTATTCGGGCGAACCATTAGAATCAGCACAGGTGCCTAACAAGCTCCTGTTTCTCAGCTAACCACTAATCAACGCTCGCTTATCGTGCTAGCAACTTGAGCTCCGTCGGATCTCGGACCTGTTTTTATTTGCTGACCGTTTTTGTAACAACATTTAAAATGAGTTTGATTGGATTTATTCAACTTATGTTATCCAATGAATTTTTTAACAAAGTCGTAAACCAGTAAGCTAACATCGTAACTAGCTAACACTGGCACAGTGTTCGGATAGCAGAGCTAATGTGGTTTGGTTCAGTTTCAGCAGTTTTAGCTTTAGCTGGATCAGATATAAGGACTTTATCCAACATGTATGTTTTTGTCCTGCGTGGCAATCAACTGCACCCTATATATCGTGTTGCTGTCAAGATAGTGTGTTTATGGTTATGGTGCACATATGTCCGCTTTAAATGAGTCGTTTTCTACTTCCAACTGCATAAAGCTGGTTTTAAAAACTTTTTTGTGACTTAAGAGGGATCAGATCAATTATTAACACAAGTGTAATTCTGCTTATAATGATGTGTACTGACTCGAACTTGACAGCCCTGGTCCTCAAGTGCCACTGTCCAGTATGTTTTAGTTGTGTCCCTACAACCAAAAAAACATGATTTTGCAGGTCGAATAAAATGATCAGTGCCAAAAAATAATCACTGTAACGAGCATGACTTTTATTAATTTTACTGGCTGAAATGAACCAGCTACAGAGCTGTGAGCTTTATGTACACAATGACTTGTTTGTGTCCCTCAGGTCAAAGTGAACAACAACAACAACAACGTTACTCCACAGTTTAAGGAAGGACCAGTGAATGTGGACTTCTCTGGAGTCCTTCAGGTAAATTAAGCTTGATGTTTGACATTCAGGGAAGATATAAATTATTCAAAATATTCAAATCTGAAGCAATTTACAGTGAACACAATCGAAGAGAGGCTAAAGCTATTTCACTCTGGATTGCTGTCTGCTCAATGTGTGACTTTGAACGGTGGTGAAAATGTTTTAGGAGATGTTCTAGTGGACAAGCTATACCGTGAGACATTTTACAAATCAACCCGAAACTGTAAAAATTATAATTCATGATATTGCATATAATTTAGAAGCTTGCATCTGGGTAACAACCCATAGTGAGAAATATAGTAAACCATGAGTTATTTAAACAACAGAGTACAAATAGAGCAGGTAGAGATATGCAACATAAGTGCATTTCTGTCACACTGGTCAAAACGCACTCATATCTACTAACCAGGAGTCTTTAAAAGCTACAAAAGGTGTTTGATTAGCGTTCAGACCAGCATCAGTTAGCTCTCATTAGTCACAGATAGTTATTGTCTCTAGATGATTGATGGTGACAATGTTCACGGGAAAAAACACAAATTTGAAACAGAGTTAAGTTTAGGATCTTAGTTTGTTTCCTCTGTGCAGAAATACACCTGTACACTTGAATGAGATATCAAAAACATGAGTCTATGAGCAGGAGGATGCTCTTCTGGTAGCATTAGCCAAGTCGTTTCATTTTGGTGAAACGAACTGTTATGATTGTTGCAACTGTTCATTTCATAAAAGTATCATTAATGTTGGGTTTTTATCATAATCATATTATAGCTGATGATGCGTTATTTTCAGTGACGGAGCAATCTTTTGCAAAACACAGACATCAACACATAACTAGCATACATTTTTCTGTATGCAATATTGTAAATCTTTCAAAAATGGACATTTTAATTGGCTCACGTAAGCAGAAACAAATCTTATTTCTAAGGGTTAACAGAAAACGTGTCACACCTGGTTTATTTAAGTTAATTACTTCTTTATCCTGATAAAAAGCTTTAAGCCTCCCGCCTTCCTAATGGGGTCTGATAGACGCCGGTGGTGTTTTTCTTTTTTTAAAAAAGATTTTTCATGACTTTTTCCCAGTTTCTTCACTAATCTAGATGTGGCGAGTCTTCCTGTGAGCATTTCCAGGGTCTTGGTCCAAATTTTTCCCCTTGCAGTCCTGGTGGGGTCCAATGGACATAGTGTGTGCTTTTTTTGAGTTTTTGCTTGTCTTTCTCTCAGTTTCTTGACTAATCCTGCTGCAGCAAGCCCTCTGTTCAGTTTTGGCTGAAATTTAGTGTTTTTTTTAATTTCTTTTCATCACATGAATCTGTTGGCTGTGTGTATGTTTTTATTTAAACCTGATATTCCTCTGTTTGCTTCCACCTGTAGTTTATTAAACCACTATTCTGTTAATTGGAGAGAAGCTTTAGTATTCCTAATGGTGTGGGACTGGCCTGTTTACACAGCTGGATGTACCTGGTGTGCAGCAGATCCCACAAGATTGTGAGCTGATTAATCACAGAAGTGGTTTCAAATCATCAAGGGCTTTAGAAAATGTAGTTAAAATGTAGTTTGATGTTTATCTAGCTGAAATGAAATGTTTTATTCTAATTTCTTCTTCCTCAGACTCCTTTCACCTTCGGCCTGAACCAGCGGGCACCCTGCACGGCCGGAGATCGCTGCCTCCTGTGTCGATGTGAGCGGAAAGACTGTGTGGTGCCTTCAGACACAGGCATCTCAGGCCAGAATGGTACTGCCCAGCCCGCCAACACGCCCAACGCCCTCCAGCTCCCTCTGTGGGTCTGCTCAGACTGTAGACTCACGGTGGAGAAGGAGGACAGACGTAGCACTCTGGAGCAGTCACTAGGGGTGAGTCGGGGGATGATGTAGCATCTGTCTCATTGATGCCACATAGCTGCTGTTACAGCATGCCAGCTTCTGTTTTTCTCTCGTAATTTATTTTTCCGTCAGTAGCAGCTGTTACTGGAGAGAAACCTCAGTCACAAAAATAATGGAAAACTAAATGTTACAGTTTTAGGTCGTTCATCTAGAAACAAACAGATTCTACTCAGTGTTTCTTGAGTGCTTGGATCCTCATCACCTGCAGTTTGCTCTAAGGATGTTGGCAGTGATCCGTCCTCTAGGCACAACCTGGCTGTGACTCATGCGCTGAAAACCGATCCTCATTAAAACATCACCCAGCAGGCAAGAATGCTGAGGGACCAGCCATAAAACAATAGAAGCACTACTTATGATTTCTCCATCAAGTGGGCTTCTTATTAGCTCAATTAGTTTGTCTTTTTGTTGGGCTGATGAGGACCAGGTGTCAGATTCTGTTAAAGGTGAAAACCACAATAGAATTTCCTGTTTTTATCAAGCAAAGTATGAATGAATTTATCTTTACAATAAGACATCCAATCATAATGAACGTGATCGATATTCACTAAAGTGTGACTGAGGTTCTCTTTGCTCTTTTATCTTGATTTAAATATAAACCGTGTTTCTAAACTACTGTTTTTGACGAACTGCCTTCAGAGTCAGGACTTTCTGATGCACATGCCTGTGAGTAATGGAAACCTGGCCCCGGAGGCCGCCGCAGCAGACCGACTCAGCGCTGCTGCGCCTACATTACCCATGCTGCCTGCTCCAGATCTCACCACGCCCATGCCTTCTGACACAGCGTGCAGCTGTGAAGCATGCAACGAGAGACGGTCAGTAAAGACCTAATATGCAGATGGAAGTTATATTTGAATAAAAATCAAATATGTGGGAAAAGATTGTTTTTATTTCTTTTTTTTGTAAATTTTTTGAATTCACAGCGAGATCTCTGCTGAGTCAGAGAGAGAGTCGCAGCAGCTGCAGAACCACTGGTCAGAGGTCCGATATCTGGTCCGCTGCATCTACCGCCAGACAGGAACACCACTTGCAGATGACCAAGACCAGCCCCTGGAAAAAGAGAAAGAAGGCATGAAGGAACTGGTGGACAGGTAAAATCACCTCCTGCATTTGGCCACTAGAGGCCTCTCTTGTGTCATGAAAGTGTCTTTTGGGACAGGAAAAGGTTTCTCAAAGAGCTGTCTGTGGCATTAAAAAAGAAAACTTTAAATTCCAGATCACTTTTGCATCTTTTTAAATTTATTTTGTTAGCATTTTTAAACCTAAATGCTAGATGTTCTTCCTGTAGACTCTGTGTAAAAGATCCATATCAGCTCTATCAGCGGCTGGAGCAACAGGCTCGAGAATACGTCCTGGAAATGAAGATGCGGCTGCTGAAACACCTTTCTGCCGGCCCCAAGACTGCAGGAGGTCCGGTTGCTGTGGCTGCAGCTCAGGGCCCTCCTCAGGCCCACCAGTTCATCTCTCTGCTGCTGGAGGAGTACAACGCCCTCTGTCAAGCTGCACGCACCATCAGCAGCTTCCTGCTCACCCTGGTTAGTTCACCTCCTGTGCGTGTCAGACAATGCTGTAGCTAACTCAGAACGTAGGATTTATGTATCGCGCTGCTTTGTGTTCCAGGAGAACGAGCACCTCCAGAAATTCCAGGTGACGTGGGAGCTGCACAACAAGCACCTTTTTGAGAATCTGGTTTTCTCTGAACCGATCCTACACAACAGTTTACCAGCACTAATTGCACAGCTGAGGTAAGATGTTAGTTGTTGTCCTCTTTGGTTTGTTTTTGTTAGTTGTGTCGTCAAATTCTGCCACAATTATTCAAAACTGAAGGGCTTTTATTGTCCATCTATCCATCCATCCATTTTCTTCCGCTTATCCGGAGTCGGGTCGCGGGGGCAGCAGCTTAAGGAGGGAAGCCCAGACCTCCCTCTCCCCAGCCACTTGGGCCAGCTCCTCCGGGGGAATCCCAAGGCGTTCCCTGGCCAGCCGAGAGACATAATCTCTCCAGGGTGTCCTGGGTCTTCCTTTGGGTCTCCTCCCGGTTGGACGTGCCTGGAAAACCGCACCAGGGAGGCGTCCAGGAGGCATCCTAATCAGATGCCCGAGCCACCTCAACTGGCTCCTCTCGATGTGGAGGAGCAGCGGGTCTACTCCGAGCCCCTCCCGGATGACCGAGCTCCTCACCCTATCTCTAAGGGAGAGCCCAGCCACCCTGCAGAGAAAACTCATTTCGGCCGCTTGTATCCGCGATCTCGTTCTTTTGGTCACTACCCAAAGCTCGTGACCATAGGTGAGGGTAGGAACGTAGATCGACTGGTAAATTGACAGACAGACGACAGACCGGTACAACGCCCGCATCACTGCAGACGCAGCACCAATCCGCCTATCGATCTCACGCTCCACCCTTCCCTCACTCGTGAACAAGACCCCAAGATACTTAAACTCCTTCACTTGGGGCAGGACCTTGTCTGTGACCTGGAGAAGGCATTCTACCCTTTTCCGACTCAAGACCATGGTCTCGGATTTAGAGGAGCTGATTCTCATCCCAGCTGCTTCACACCCGGCTGCTAACCGCTCCAGCGAAAGCCGGAGATCACGTTCTGACGAAGCCAACAGGACCACATCATCTGCAAAAAGCAGAGACCTGATCTTTAGGCCACCAAAACGGATCCCCTCACCACCTTGGCTGCACCTAGAAATCCTGTCCATAAAAGTTATGAACAGAATTGGTGACAAAGGGCAGCCTTGGAGGAGTCCAACTCTCACCGGAAACGAGCCCGACCTTTATTGTCGACGGTGTAATTATGTCTGTTTTTTGACCTGCATTTAGATGAATTTTTTAAAACAATGTAGGTTTGATTGAGTTGTTGAGAATTGAGATCATGACCAAACAAACCCGTCTGACGAGGATCTTTTATAGATTAAATACCTCCAAAGACAAAAGAATTTCCCAAGTGTCCAACCAAAGTGTTGTTTCTAACCTTCATGCCCCTCCCCCCCACAAACACACACTTTTCAGACATGGTACAGCCTCTCATGATTCCTATAATGAAGACACATACCGGACTCTGTTGGAACGCTACCAGCAGCTGGAGCAGGAGATGGTGTCGGTGGCGTCTGAGTGGCAGGAGTGTGAGAAGAGGATTGATGACTATGTTGATGAGCAGGTATACACACCCAATGTGAAACATTAAAATGAAAGTAAAAGTTTGTTTGAAGGATTAAAGGTGCAACAAGGAAGAATTTTACAGTGAAATAATCACAAAGCAGTCTAATGTATCAATCATGTTGGAAGGAAGGTTACATTCAAACAGATTTCCTTCTCAGCCGGTTGCAGGGTTGTCAGTTTTTCTTCTTTTAAAAAGAGGGACATCGTCTTTGTTTACCATCTGTCCCTCCTTCATACTTCCTGGTTCCGGAACCAGTCATATATAAGCCTGCAAAGTTGCCAAGTCTTCAGCAAAAACACCGTGCTGGCATTTGTAATTTGACATTGGCCAACAAAAAGTAGCAGCGTTGTGGATTCTAACCAGTAAAAGGAGCAGCCCAGAAGTTACTCTTTAGGCCTGGAATATACTTTTAATCATGCGTATACGACAGGTTCGCAAGCTGCAATATGCGAGTACCCAGTAGGCGGAGATGACAAAACAAGCAATACATGCCATCTCTATTTAACCTAAGAAGCCACGGCATCTTTTTGTTTTACTCTAAAATCGGTGAAGACGAGAGGCTAACATTGAGCTAACAATGCTAACGATGAATCAGAAAAAAATAGCTCTAAAAATATCTCAAAAGAGCGAACTCGTTTGTTTTGATTCATGGACTGCAGTACCCAAATATGACCACAGGATGTCATTCTTATTTCATGCACCTTTAAATAAGAAAGACATGTTAAGCCTGATTTATACTTCTCTGTCTGCGTGGGTACGGAGACACGCAACGCCATGATGTCAACACAAGGGCTCTGTGGCAGGCCCTCAGAGGGTGGCGGAGATAGGCCCACTTTTTTTAACTGTCTGCAGAAAGTGACGGTGATGGCAAGACTATGATTGGTCAGGACGCCACTTCCTTTAAATTCTTTAATAGCACCACCATTCCCTCCAAAAAAAACAGAGTACTGAAGACGTCTAGCGGCAGACACGGAGCAGATCGTCTCGTGGAAAAAGTCAGACGATATGAACGTTATACACCCGTGACTGAAGGAGTACAAAGATATCTATTTGTGGAAGGAAAATGCGGGAAATGGGTTTGGAGGTGATGGAGAATGACGAACAAATGTGTCCGTGTTGAAAAGTCTCTGAAATACATAAACACAATGTAAACACACTATAGTAAATACACTATCATGGACCAGAGACATGACTGCAGTGGTGGCAGGATACACCCGTAAAATGCTCCGCCCTCTGTTGTCCTAGAGGGGAACTGCGTGGCAACATTCCCCAGATGACGGAGAAATCCAACAAGAAAAGGTCTTCATCATTGCGTGTGCGTGACTCCGCAACTGAGCTGATGGAGAAATATAAATCAGGCTTTAGGCAGTGAAAAGTTTGCAGGTTCGAAACCTGGCTGTGTTTTTTCTGTGTGGAATTAGCTTGTTCTCCCCATGCAGGTGAGTTTCCCCCCACAGGGCAACCCTAAATCTTCCCCAGGTGTGAGTGAGTGAGTGACTGGTTGTTTCTCTGTGATGGACTGGTGTCCTGTCCAGGATGTCCCACCAGCTCCCCATGACTCTACTGAGGCAAAGCAGTTGAGGAAATGCATGAGTGAGACACGTCAGGTCTTCATTGCTGTTTTTGTTTCATGTGCAGCTGCTGTTTAAGGTGGACGGTCCGAGTCTCAACAACCAAAGAACAGAGCCACACAAGTCCTTGGTCAGCAAGAATGTAAGGATTTTAAACTCTCACAACGTTTGATATGTTTCTCTTGTTTTGAATATTTATCATCTGCTCCTCTTAAGACCTTGAAGACAAAGCAGCGGATGCTGAAGGAAGACTGGGAGTTCTTTAAGCAGAGAAGATTTATAGAAGAACAGGTACAAGGACAATGCAGTCACACTGGATTTAAACACCATCTTCTACGATTCAGAGCCTTTTAATCTAATCTTCTTTTCTTTCTTTAGTTACCCAACAGTAAAAAGTCCTCCACCGGAGATGTCTTCACAGACACCATGAGGATGCTTTCATCTCGCCTTGGTATTCCAGACTGTCCAAACTGTAATTACAGAAGAAGGTGGGGTTTTTTTTTTTTTTTTTAGGAACATTTGCTGTTAGTAGTCATCCTGTCATCTACAGTTCAGTAAAATCCTGACTTTTACATCAAATACAGTAAAACAAAGTTTCCAGTTGTTATTCCTCATTTACATGGACAATAATAAAGATTCTGTAGTGACTTCATTGGATTTATCCATATCACTCAGTCGTGGAAGTTGTTAATATTTATTATTATATTATCTCAAGTTATGACAGTTTTCTGTAGGTTTTGCTGTTTTCCCTAAAGTTTTATTTACACTTAACAACTTTGTGGGATTTGACCTGACTTTACAACAGGTGCACGTGTGATGACTGCAGTCTCTCCCACATCCTGACATGTGGAATCATGGACTCTCCCGTTGCTGAGGACCTCCACATCAAGCTGCCTCTTCAAGGAGAGCCCCCCCAGGACTACCTGACTGAGGTGCATCCTCCCAGTCTGTCCTCTGGCAGTTCAGCATCCGGTTCGAACTCCAGTTCTCCCATCACAATACAGCAGCATTCAAGGCTCGTCCTACCTGAAGGGGACGCCAACACTTTGTACGTCAAACCTAAAACATCAACCTGAAATGCTGTTTGGCTTCATATTTAACCCCATCTCTCATTTCTCTTTGCTTATAGCATTAGTGATGATGACGAAGTGCCTTCGTTGTCCAGTAAGTTTGGGAACATTTATCCTTTGAACAGTTACGAGGACAACGGTGTGACAGCTGCCGTGTACGGACTTCACAACAACATCAACGGGGAAGGCATCAACATGGCGCTGAAGGCTGGGGTGAGTTATGGTAGTTGGACCGTATGAACCATGATATTGATATGGTTTACATCCAACGCTGTTTCAGGGTGAATGTTTATGTCCACATCTAGGGTCCAGAAGTCTGTAAACACAAAAGAAAGTGGTCTCCTGGAGACCGTGTAGAAATACGGTCTCACCTAAACCCCTCATTCTCAAAGTTCCCATCCGATAATTCATGAATAATGCTGGACAGGTGGTTTTTGGGAGACACCCCCTGGCTCTATTGGCTCTGATGATTTAATTGGACGGTTGGACGTGCCTAGAAAACCTCACCAGTGAGGCGTCCAGGAGGCATCTTAACCAGATGCCCGAGCCACCTCAACTGGCTCCTTTCAATGTGGAGGAGCAGCGGGTCTACTCCGAGCCCCTCCTGGATGACTGAGCTTCTCACCCTATCTCTAAGAGAGAGCCCAGACACCCTGCGGAGAAAACTCATTTCGACCGCTTGTATTCATGATCTCATTCTTTGGGTCACTACCTAAAGCTCATGACCATAGGTGAGGGTTGGAACGTAGATCGACTGGTAAATCTCTTTGCCACGACAGACCAGTACAGCGCCCGCATCCCTATAGATTCATCACCAATCCATCTATCGATCTCGCGCTCCATCTTTCCCTCAATCGTGAAAAAGACCTTGAGATACTTGAACTCCTCCACTTGAGGCAGGACCACATCCCTGACCTGGAGAAGGCATTCTACCCTTTTCCAATTCAAGACCATGGTCTCGGATTTAGAGATTCTCATCCCAGCTGCTTCACACTCGGCTACAAACCGCTCCAGCGAAAGCTGGAGATCACGTTCTGATGAAACCAACAGGACCACATCATCTGCAAAACGCAGAGACCTGATCCTAGGCCACCAAAACGGATCCCTCAACACCTTGGCTGCGCCTAGAAATTCTGTCCATAAAAGTTATGAACAGAATCTGTGACAAAGGGCAGCCGTGGCAGAGTCCAACTCTTACCGGAAATGAGCCCGACTTACTGCCTGCAATGTGAACCAAGCTTTGACACCGGTCATACAGCAGGGTGTCCGCGGAGTTTTAAAAAGTATTAAAAAGTGATAAATAAAAATTGTCAAATTTAAGGCCATTAAAAGTGTTAAATTTGGTCTCAGAGGTATTATTTTTTCCAAGTTAGGTATTATTTTTTTAGACTATCAGGTGTCCTATTCTGATTTAAATTCTATATGCTTAAGTTCACGTTAGTTCATTTAAATATGGGCTTTAGGGGTGCAACTGCATGCACGAGGGTCTGCGGATTGGTCACGTGGAAGACCGAGGCGCTACCTGTTCAATCCAAACGAGAAAAGCACAGCGGTGGTCATGGCTAGTGGAGGAGGAGAGGAGCTTAAAAAACCACAACCGGCATCGTTTAAGTCACATGTATGGGAGCATTTTGACTTCCCTGTCAAATTCAAAGATGATACAAACGGCAAACACTAACACACGCGTGCGCGTGCCTCCAGCTTGACGGCGCAGCGCCGCACACACAAACATCCGATCACTATGAAAGCAGGAAGGGAGGTGGCGCGCCCAAAATGCCTGGGACAATTGTTACATTAACGTGATGGGACCTGAAGTATTGATGGGGACAAATCTGTAAACAAGGAGTAAAGAAAAACAAACAGCGCTTCAGAAAGTTGAGGAAATGAGTGAAAGCAGGACACGCAGGGAGTGAGCTTGGCTATGGCAAGACGTTTTCACATTTAATCAGCAATCGGACCTCTCTGTAATTCCTATTTAGCAATACTTTCATTGATCCTAGTGCTAACTGTGTTCTTATTAGTCAAAATTGCAAATGAAGACATCAACAGCTATGCTGTTACTAGTAGAAATTATAATGAAGGATATTCAATATAACAACGGCACTAGTAGGAATTAAGTTTGAGATATCTCAGAATCCCTAAAAACCTAAGGTGGCCTTTTTAACATATATTAGGCAGACTGGATATTTATTCCAGATATCTATAATTCTTTTGTTCCTAGTAGAAATTAACATACCATACATCCATGAGAACATTCTTACTGAATATCTGATATGTTCATTCAGAATCATTCAGTTAAAATATCTTTGACGTTATAGATTTTATAGGACGTAACTGCATTAAATGAGTCTTGAGTTAAATGTTGTTTGTATTTAATGAGCATTAAGCAGAAAAATGTTGCACTAAGTGTTCTACAAAATTAATAAGAGAGCAAAGTTATTTGTCTTTTTTTTTTTTCTTTTCTTTGTGCTGATCCAAAAAATGATCCGACCCGTGACTCAAATCTGTGATACGATCCGAACCATGAGCTTTTTGATCTATCGCACCACTAGGGCACATAATCAAAGATCTTGTCTCCGTCTGAAAATGATGACATCATATTCAGTGGTCGTTTGGCATCATCTCAGAACACAACCGTCTGTGTAAATAATAGAAAGGTCACTGATTAACACTTGCAATTCAGTGTCATGATGGTTTTAAAAAAAATTCTGAAGGTTGTAAAAAAGGTATTAAAAAGTAGTAAATTTAACTTAAGGATTACTGTATATACCCTGATACAGGGACCTAACGGCCTGTATCAAAGGGCCTGGTACCCCATTCTCCCAAAATCTGCTTCAGCTGGAGTCAAATATTAGTTCCTTTGTATGTTTCTTAAAATGTTTGGTGGATTTTTCCAAACAACCCCCCAAAACCATTCTCATCAGACGTAATAACTATCCATGATGAGATAGAAGTAGGGAGAATTGAAAAGGCACATATGGTGCCAAAATGACTGTGACAGAAGTTCCGCCTGGAGTTTTATTGACTAATTCCTCTCTAAAATGTCTACACTTCACTTTTTTTGCATGAGAAGATGTTTTGAATTGCATCTACATATTTTCAAAAGATTATTCATATTACCATGTTTTGTTTTTTTTACATGAAAATGTTTTTTGTTTTAATTTTCTGTTGTGTGCCATATTTATAAACTCGGTAACATGAAAGCTGATTTTTACACCTTTTATTTCAGTAACAAAACAATTCAAATAAACATTGTAGCTCCTGAGCTAGATCAAATTTATTTTGGGCAGATCATTAAATACACAGGTTAAATACACAACTTTTATGCTTTTAAAAATATTTAAAAAGGCATGAATGTGCTTTATTATTATTACATTTTATTTCTAAGCACCTTTCAAGGAACACAAGAATTCTTTACGGCAATAAAAACAGGCGAAGAAAAAATCAAGTTAAAAACAGCAAAAAAAAAAAAATAATAATAAAAAAATAGTAAAAATAATAATAAAAAAATCATTAAAACTATTAATATTTGTAGGTCTTCTGGCACCAGAAGGTCATGATGTAAGAAAATTTACAAATTTCCCTGCTGAGTTTCTAGATGATGAAATGAGTTCATGGATTACTGGTAGTGTTGGAAATGCACGGCTCTAATGTCCACGCTGCTCTTTTGTGCCCCCTGCCCTGTTTCCGGCTCAGTCCTCTCACATTACCAGCAGCAGCAGTTCATCAGAGGGTGATGAAGAGGAAGCGAACGGTGAGGCTGATGGGGAGCCCCCTGGGAGGCAGGAAGAGCTTTCCTCGGGAAAGACCGACAGTCCTCCGCCCTCCTACAGTCACCAACAGGTACTACAGCACACCTGAATGACAAGTGGACTAGTTTTAGCTGAAAGCAGAACTACTCACAAGGTTGCAGAAATGGATGCGGTAATGGTGTAAATATAAAGTTCATCATTAGGAAATAAGAGGGTTTTTTTATCTGAAGAGTTTGTGCTTTGAGTGTTATAATCTGACCCTCCACAATAATCTAATCCCACCTTCAGGTAGAGCAGATCCAGCATGCCTGCGAGTGCCACGTGTGCAACCAGGACCCCGGCTGCTCCCCCCTGGGCCCTGCCACCTGTCCGTCCCCCAGTCGGCTCCACGCTGCGTCTCCCCCTGCTGCCGGACACCAGTTCTTCACCGACACCAAGGCTCCCCCTGCACACCCCGCCCTCCACTTGTACCCACACATTCACGGACACCTGCCCTTACACAACTTCTCCCGGCCCCTTCTCCACCCGACACTCTATCCACCCAGTCCCCCCCTCACGCACAAGGTGAGGAGCGTTGTTGTGGGCAGCGGTCCAGTTTTTTTTTTAATCTGCGTAGGATTTAAGGGGAATTTAATTCACTTCCTTATCAGCGGGGATTTTCTTTTCTGTTCCAGGAACAAAGCTCTTAGTTGTATTATAGTTTCACTTGCTGTCATTGTTAGGTTTGTATCTGCCTCAGGGGGATCGCTTGAGCCTCATTTAACCAAAATACAGTCAAAACGGAATTGTCCAAAGTCTTTATTATAATCCCATTTTTGTTTCTTCAGCCTCTGTCCCCAAACCCCACACCAAACCACTCAGCAGCCAAGCAGCCGGCCTTCAGCTCCTCGTTACCAGATCACGTGTACCAGAACTGCTTCGGTGGGACAGGCGGGGCAGGCGACTGGAATAGCTCACTACAGTGCCTCTCTCTGAAGTTTGAAAATCTGTGGGACGCTGCTATGATGAAGCTGCCGGAGTTCCTGCCAGGTGAGCTGCCCGGATGCAGCAGCAGGGGAAAAGATTGAAAGTTTGGTTAAAAACAACGCATCCCCTTTCCTTTGTGTGATGATTCCACAGGTGACGTGCTCGGACCACCCCTCCCAGACGTGCCCCTCCCTGCGACATCCTCCGCCGTTACCCAAGCAGATCACACATCACTGCCCACGCCTCTGCCCACGTCCTCCTCATCCTCACTGTCGTCGTCTCTGTCATCATCCTCGTCCTCGTCCTGCTCCTCTTCAGAAGCCAAAGAGCCGAAGAAGACTGGCGCCAAGAAAAAGTGTCTCTACAACTTCCAGGATGCCTTCTTAGAGACCAACCGCGTAGTGATGGCCACGTCTGCGGCCACGTCGTCCGTGTCCTGCACCGCCACCACTGTCCAGTCAAGTAATAACCCCCCCATCCATCTCGCTTCCAAAAGACCCAACTCTATAGGTAATATAGGAAGTAGGGCTAGTGCTTAGGTTTGTACTGTTGATGTGATTACATATATCACTCTTAAAGTGTGTCACACTTATTTTAAATCCATCAAGGCAAGTTAATTCAACACTTTGATGACTCAATGGCCTGCCATGTCATTAGTCTTTACACATATGGCAGTTGAACTTGATCAATCCCCTCCAAGTCATTTAGTCAAATTAAAATAGCAGATTGTATCAAAGTGACTGGATTCATGAACACCCCCCCCCCCACTCCAACCCCCCACAGCAGGGAACCGCATCAGTGGGAGGAGACGGGGCTCTAGACAGATGGGTGTGATTATACACGTCTTTCACCTGCACACGTGTTACTGCTGGTGACTCTACTTGTGTTTCCCAAAAAGAAACAAAAAAGCTTGGATATTAGAACATTTGAATAAGTTCACTGATGAACCGTTTTTTACTTATTTTTGAAATACTATCGGTCACTATGAGTTTGACATGCAGGCTGAAGGTAAAAATGGCCTTCTACCCCTATTTCCTGCATTAGCATTAGCCACCGATTGAAAATATTTGGGGAAGGCTCAGATTTGTAAAGATCTACGTCACACTGAAAATTAGCTTTCATGGACTCACCCATCTTAGCTTGCGACAGGGAAGTCTGTTGTTGCTTTAGCATCCAGGACACGACTAGTAGAAGCTAACCGTTAGCTTTAGCAACTCCACAACATGGCAGAACTCCTTCAGGCTTGGGTTATTATTGGAGATAAAACATCAACGCTGCAGAGCAAACAGAGTCAGCGGTAGAGTCGTGTTGCTGTTAGCCAATCAGAGGGGAAATATCCGAATATCAGGAAATAAGACTTATCTTGCCATCTTCTGCTCCCCTAACCTCTGACCCCACAGAGATCAGCATCACTCACATACTAGAGACCACTGCAGATGTGTTGAAAAAACGAGTGAACTTGGTCTTTAAGAGCAACAGACAAATCATGTGTAAACCTCCTTTAGTCATTGTGTGTTCCTTATGTTTGCTTTTATTTACCAAAAATAATTTAAATCATTCCTGTTGTAACTGGTTCTAACTAAGTCTGCTCATTTAAATGGTAGAAACAGTCTTCAGTCAAAACCGTAATTCGGTGTCTTTGTCTCGTCTAGATGACATATTTCACAGTTTAGGTAAAGAGGACCACAGACAGCCCGCCGCAGCAACCTCCAGAAACGGCTCCACGGGTTTGACTTCTCTTCCTCCACTCTCGGGCTCCGCTCTCCCCCCAGCACCCACCTCACACCTCCCCCCGATGGGCTCGCAGCCCTTTCCAAAGATGGCTGCTCAGGCTCAAGACTTTGTAGAGTCCCACCAGGGTCTGTGCCTCCCACCCGCAGAACCCCCAGCACCTTCAGTGAACGGTCCTGCCAGCGCCCCCCCGAGTGTTTGCAGGTGAGTTTGCTGACTTGCACCTGTTGGGGTGGAGAGGCTATTTGTTGCTCAGAAGCGCCTGATTTTTCTTTTTCAGTGATCCTGACTGCGAAGGCCATCGCTGTGAAGGAAACGGGTCCTACGAGCCCCAGCCTTACGATGGAGAGGACAGTCAGGACGAGGACAGCTGCTCTGAGCACAGCTCCTCTACCTCCACCTCAACCAATCAGAAGGAAGGGAAGTACTGTGATTGCTGCTACTGCGAGTTTTTCGGTCATGGAGGGGTAAGACATACACATTTTTCTCCTGTTTTCTCCAATAAATTTTCACGGTCTAATCTACTCTTACGACACGGGTTTGTTTTCAGCCACCGGCCGCTCCTACCAGTCGAAACTATGCAGAGATGCGGGAGAAGCTACGCTTACGCCTGACAAAGCGCAAGGAGGAACAGCCGAAGCGTGAGGAGCAGCAGCCTGTGATTGAAAGGGACGGAGGGGTGGAGGACCACAGGCGGGTGGAGGACCTTCTGCAGTTCATTAACAGTGCCGACAGTAAACCTGCCACCAGCTCTAAGGCAGCCAAGCGAGCCAGGCACAAACAAAAGAAGGTAACGTCACCCTATTTTGGAGAAGTTATTTAAAATGGCTGTTCATTCTGATTCACTGAACCACAAAAACATCAGTTTTGTTTATAGTATGTTGATTTATTTTATGTCGGAGACGATGCTACCCTAAACCTGTATGTGTGGTGATGTTTTTAGATTGAGGAGAAAGCCCGTTTGGAGGCAGAGGCCCGTGAAAGGGAGGAGCAGCTGCTGCTAGAGGAGCAACAACGGCGGCAGGAAGAGGAGGAGGCAGCACTTCAAAAAGAACTGCTACGGCTGCAGCGGCTGCAGGAGCTGCAGCAGCATCGTGCCGCCAAGAAGAAAAAGAAAGAGAAAGCAAAGGAAAACACTACTCTGCCTCAGAACAACCCACAACCTCTCAAACAGACCGCTCAGAACGTCTTAGATAATCTTCAGAACGGGAAATCGCAGCTGCTTCACACTCTTATTGGCCTCCCTGACCAGAGGGAGCACAAACCGGGTCCCCTGTCCCAGCACAGCTCCAAATACCCTGCTGCTAAGGGTGTTTGTAATGAGACCAACTCCCCCAACCCCTCAGTCACCCTCCAAAACGGCGTGTCTCCCATCGAAGCCAACAGCAGAGTTAAAGCCAAGCAGTTGGGGAAGGTGGTAACCTCGGAACCGGCTGTAAAACAAGTCCCAGAGTTCCCCAAGAGCTCCGAGGTGGCAAAGACCGCTAAAGACACAGGTCCTTCCAATACAACAGACACCAAAGCAACGCGGCTCAGGCCCGTGGAGATCCCCGCGTCCCCCCAAAACCCCGAACCGCGTAGGGAGGAAAAGAGTAACAACAGATGTACCAGTGGGAAAAGGCAGCAGCAACCCCTCACCCAAGTAAAGGAAGACAGGACAAGTCCTCCAGTACCTAAACTGTCCCCCTCTCCCTCCCCTGTCTCTCACACCGAGACTCATCAGAACGGCAAACCCCCCGGTGCCGAATCGCCGCAGCCCAAAGGCAAAGCTAAAAAGGGCAAGAAAAAGAAGGGGGACAAGACGAACATCTCGATAGGTTGGTATCGTTATGACTCAACCAGACGGTTAAAGGCTTCTGCGTGAAACAGAAACAGCCACATGCTGATTTCCTTTTGTTAGCTAAGCAAAAGTTACTCACAAATTCAAATGAAACCCATTAATCACCAGAGTTATAATTAAAGCCAATCGTGTGAAAGCTCACTGAGCTGTCATCGATACCGGTAACTGTACAAATAAATACTGTTTGTTCCTTTTGTAAATTCTTTTAGATGATGTGTTCTTGCCCAAAGACATTGACCTAGATAGCACTGAGATGGATGAGACGGAGAGGGAGGTGGAGTACTTCAAAAGGTACGTGTGTTACGGCAACACAATGAGTGATTAAACACTAGTTGGAAACACGTTTATTCACAATAATAGTTGTTTTATCATGAAGAGACATTTATTCTATTTTAAGTGTTTATAAATCTGTTGTAGATGGTTTCCTGAACAGCCTCTGTTCAGAGAAGCAGTTTACATCCAAAAGGACTGATAAGCTAATGGCTAGTATCAATGCAGCCGAAGCTGTTGGCAGTTAAAGGTTGAATATGGAACACGGACGCTCTGGCGAACTTTAGTGTTCAGAGGTGATATTGCAACAACAGAACTAATTTTCCAGCCGTCGGGGTGTTGGTTCACTGCTGACACATGAACCAGCCAGCACCATGTCCAGTGACAAATCGTACAGGATAAGGACTAATTTCTACTAATAAGTTTATTTTACAACAGTATTTACCGTTAGAACATCTTCTGGGCTCAGAATCAGCTGCTTGACTTGTCGAGTTCATCATTTTACACAGTCCCAGCCTCACCTTGTCAAGCGGACTTTTTAGCTCAACAGTGCCCTCTATTGGCTGGTAGATGTAAACGTTCACCCAGTGTCATGCCCGTCAAAATAAAATTTTTATAATTTTTTTTACATATAGCTATTCTGCACACCTCTAAACGCCTCGTGGAGGTATTATTAAAAAAAAAAAGCTTTTTATTTAAAATGTTCCATATTCCACCTTTAATACAAATGTAGTTTAATAAATATCTGCATTACAGTTTTCTTTGGGAAGAAATTTAAAAGTCGAATCCAGCCAGAGTTGAAGCACAGTTAAAAATCCGTAATTAATCAAAACCCGAGTTACTCTAGAGTTTTAACGTCTCTGTTTTTTTTTCTAGATTCTGCTTGGACTCTGCTCGACAGACCCGCCAGCGCCTTTCCATCAACTGGTCAAACTTCAGCTTAAAGAAAGCTACGTTTGCTGCACACTGAGGGTGTTGGTGACTGTCTGAACACCGATCCGTACATTAACAGCTATACAACCCCCCACCCCCCAAACCTCTGTTTCCTGTCTGACCAACTTTCACCCACTCCCAAAACGCGTCTCCCGCCGTGCCCAAATCACACCCGCGCTGCCTTGCTTTGTTTTTGTCCCTGTGTGGTAACGACACAGATCCATCTGGACTGATCTGATCCAGCTGCAAACATTCAATTAAAAAAATTTTTCAAAAAGAATCACATCTGATTTAATTTTCCTTGCGTGCTTGTGTGCTTTTATCGTCTGGAATTATTTTCTTACACTGGCTCACCTGTAGTCAAAAGATGCTTATTATGTTCCTTCTTTAAAAAAAGAGACTATGGAAACAAAATAAAAAGAGAATTATAATGAATTAAAGCTGTATTTGAGATACTGTGGCTTACGATCCCATTGTTCCCAGCTTGACTTCTAGTTCACACGATTGACAAGGGAATGGGCTTGGTTTGCTGGTTTCCACTTCCCCCTTTTCCCCACTGCCTCCATCCTGTTTCACAGAAGGGAGGAAGCCGAAATACTTGACAATTTTCTTTTTGTTTTAAGTTCTGTTTAACAAACTGTTGACAAGTAAAGGTGTATCAGTTATATATATATATTTTTGTTTTCTTTATATTTGACCTGTAGCCAGCTTGTATCAGCTTGTACTTTCAGAATGAAATTGGAAAAAAGAACAATACTCACACTATCAGTCTGTTATAGAGTGTATATTGTATTAACACTGAAGCCAAACTGGCTACTTTTAACATATTGTTAAGTAATATTAAAATCTTGTCTTTCTTTTTTGAAAGATGGAATACAGTAGTATGACAGGCTAACGTGTCTTGTGTCAAATCTTATTTTCTGCACACAGATAAAAAGAAATCAAAAACTTCACACAAGGGTTATAAAATCTGCCTCCCAAGTGTTGAATTTAAGTTCCCACATTTTTGTAGTTTTAGCAGGTAAATCAATTTAGCTGTCGCTAAAACTTTAGCAACCTTTGTGACTTTTTCTTTTGATCCAAATGAAGTCTGCAGATTCACCTGTGAAAGTGAAAGTTCTTTAGTAGCTTATGTTGATTATTTTATCACTTGTTACCTGCAGTTATGCTTGGAAACACCTGCTAGCTTTATGATAGTGGCCACCCAAAACACTGATACAAGATCAGTGCGATAATCTGATGCAGCTTTTGTTCATCTTCCAAGCTGAGTTTTATTGTCTAATGTAGTACAGAGCAAGCTAGCTAATAGCTACATGTCGTGCGTAAAAGTAAGCGCAGTTTCCTGTTCTCCTTACTGGTTGAAAGTGGAATTACAACTACTGTAAACAACAGTAGCCTGCTATAGCTAGCACTAACAATGAACACTAATGAGCCAACTAATACTAAAATAAACCGCAAAGTAAAAAGATCCACAATTGGACAAAAAAATTACAAGTCCAGTTGCAACAAAACCAGGTCACCATCAGCCTGTGATTTCATAGCCTTCTTTAGTTCCCTCCATCTAGTGTAGGCCAAGTCGATGTTTAGCTCTTTGCTTCTCCAAAGACATTACTCTCTTGTTTTTATTTCCTGACTCCACCATGATGCCAACAGAAAACGCTAACTTCTTTTTCTTCTTCTCGTGCTGCTTATTGACGATCAGTGAACTGAAAATGCTAACTGCTAGCATTACAGCTAACAGCCGTAAATGCAGGTATAAGAGCACTCCCTAGAACACCCTCTCCACAAAAATGTTAAGTGCAGTTTTTGGTCAGCAGAGGTCTGCAGAGTGGTGACAAACATGAAACTGGTCAAGTTTCTAACTCAATCACTGAGATTATTGTTAAAGCTCTAGATTAAAAACTAGTGTTACTTTAATGTCCAAAGTGCAGCCCTTATAATGATTGTTCTGTTTTGTTTTTTGCATCCCCCAGTCGCATTTCTAGTATAATTAATTTTGTTTATCCGCCAGGCAACTCTAATGTTCAGATTATTACTAATATGCCTCTTTTGACCTTTTTTGAGACAAATTTTTTTTTTACAGCATTGAAAAAAATTCACGTTATTGCGACCTGCACCATTAACTTGATGATTTTGACCCTCGCTTTTAAAAGTGTGGACACCACTGGTTGTAGATTGTTGAAATTAAAGGTTGATCATTAGCTAGCTGACCAACTTGGGATATTTCCAAAATAAATACAGGTTCCAGTAGTCTATTTCATTCTAATGAGTACATTTGCAGGAACTGTACTCATTGCTGCTCTTCAGCACTTGCAGGTACACACGAAGTAGCAGTGTGAGTCACACATTCATACTCAAGTTCCTTTTGGGAAATCCTCCAATTACCAATCATAATCAGTCAAGAGGGGCTTTGTAAGTTAGTCAAGTAGATCCCAAGGTTCAGTTTCGGTTGCGAAGTACGTCAAACGAGAAAAAAAAGCCATCGATTTCAAATTGAGTCTTCACTGCTTCGTTCACAAATGCTGATCCTTAAACTTCAGAGCAAATGAACTTGAAGTGTGAGAGGATGTTTAAGGTGGCAGTATCTAAACTTTTCAGAACGAGGGCCAAAATAGTCAAGTTAAATGGCAAGCCACAAAAATGTGAATTTTTTGTTTAAAAAAATGCAGTACTACTCAAAAATAGGCCTCAAATTAATAAAAAAACTTGATATAAAAATGTTAAAATGTGTTTCTACATTCATCATTCTAGACATGCAAATTGGGACCACAAAAAAAATCGCTGAGGGCCGCAAATGGCCCCTGGGAGGCACTTTGAACATTCCTCCTTTAATGCATCTCAAAACCACTAAACCCTACTGTTATCTTTGGAAATTATCCATTAGTTTGATTTTAGAGTAAATGCTCAAGTTTTGTTAACCTTTGGTAAAACAAAACAAAAAAGACCATATACCATTATTTTAAAATTGTGCTAGAAGAAGTTCAGCTTGTGTAAATAAGCAGGTTAAAATCAGGAAATGATTTTGAGTTTCAGTTTGCATTGTATCGATTTAAGAGTTGTCTTTGCAGAACAGCTTTAATTTTTAAAAGAGGAGAACCAAGATAGCCACTAAATGTCATTTTCGAGCATGATCACACGTGAACAAGTCTATTTTTAGGTTGTTTGAACAGTCAAATCAATCATGAGGAAGAGGAAGTGAGGTAGGGTGGTGTTCATTCTTCCTCCTAACTCTTCCCAAAAGTAGCTTAAACCAGTAGGAATTTCACTGACGAGCAAGTGAACTGTGGTAAATGTTCTCCAACCACCGAAGATACAAAACAGGTTTGTGAGAGCAACCAGCTATGACTCAAACGATTTCAGGTATGAATGACAGTCTGGCTGTTTGTAGTTTGAGCTCGCTCTCAGTCAGCTCTGATGTAATATCGGATCTAAATGCCCCACAAACGTACGCAAATCTAGACTAGTCAAAAACACCCAGAAAAGTGCATCAGACACAAACGTAGGACGTGATCTAAATGAAACATGAAAATGGAGCGGATTTGCTTTTGCAGAGAGCCCCCGTTAGTCAACGCTCAAACGACAAGAAGAAAAAAAGTTTCTTCAAATAAATTTCCAACACGTGTTTGGGTGAAATGTCACCTTAAGTTCAGTTGGTGGATAAAGAAAATAAAACAGTTCACACACACACACACACACACACACACACACACACGATGGTCTAACAATGACTGGGGGGGTGAGTGTTTCAGTCGAGGGAATCAAAGCTTGTAATGAGTATGCTGGTCTTTTCATTGTTAACTGCCTCAAGCAACTCAGGATCATGTACAATTCCAGGGAGGGAATCCCCTTCTTCCTTTACGGCCAAAATCTCCCACACTGAAGTTTGATTGCTGAAAGCATCGACTTCCATAGCAAAAGCCTGGAAAACAAAGTAGTTAACGCTGAAGCCGACTACGTCAATCAGTAAACACAGAATTAAAATGATCTACCCAGGTCTACAACAATCCATTTCAAATAAACCTGTCTGTTTATTTTTTTTGGGAATTCCCACATGATAGCGGGAAATTCCCATTCTTTTAGGATTCAGGGAAGATTAAAGGTTGTTTCTATCCATTCTGTGTTTGCCTGGATGAGTGTCAGACTGAAGTTCTCCCTATTTGTTTAAGTATACGACAGCTACATCTGCACATCCTGATGCTTTGAAACCAGTTTCTGACAGGAACTGATCCACCGCTCTAACCTTTCTTATTAATACTTTGTTTCTTAGAAAAGTTCCCAGACACTCAGGTGGGGACTTGTGACCTTTTTTTTCCACTCTGAGATTGGTGGGTAGAGTGTGGAAGTTCAGTCTCTTTTAGACCCTGTTGAAATGCGTAGGCGGGAGCTGGCGGGGGGGGAGAATCCCCGACAGACAATCGTGGCCTTTTTAAGGTTTGTGTGTATTTCTGCTTCTCTGTATGCGGTTTGCCTATAGAAAAGACTCTAGAGATGCCCTTTAAGAGCCAAATTTGGAAACAATCATTCTGAGGGTAGAGGAAGTGAGGATAAGGTGGCACATAATTGTTAGAAACGCTCTCCGACACACAAATCATTTTTATGGTAACTGAAGTAATATTTAAAAATGTTGGAGATACTGTATGTGTAGCAGATGTTATTTGTGTGTTGCCTAACTACTCTAAACCTAAAAGTGCTCTAACAAGTGTTCAAGATGATTGAAAGGCAACAGTGACTCAAATAGCTATTGGTTATCACCAAGGTGTGCAGAATGCATTGATGAACCAGCTCAGTGTACTAGTGAGTGTCCACCCTGGGACTGGGAGATTGGGGTTCAAATCCCAGTCAGGTCATTCTAAAGACAAAATGGGACCCAATGCCTCCTCGCTGTACACTCAGCATAATGGGGTTGGATTGGGGGGTTAAACCACCAAATGGTTCCCGAGCACAGGTGTGTCTGCAGCTCACCGCTCCTCCAGGAGATGGGTCAAATCCGGAGAACAAATTTCACACACCAGTGTGTGAAATTTTAGGTGTCTCTCCTGTCAGCTAAGAACAGGAACCTGAGTCTACAGTTCACACAGGATCACCAGAACTGGACCAGAAGCCTGGGGAGAACCTTTCCTGGTCTGATGAGTCTGAATTTCAGCTGCAACATTCAAATGGATCCATCCTGCCTTGTATCAATTCTTCAGGCAGCTGCTGGTGGTGTAATGGTGTGGGGGAGATGTTCTTGGCTCACTTTGGACCCCTTAGTCTGACCTGAGCCTGGTTTAAACCCCACAGCCTACCTGAATGACCATGTCCATCCTTTTATGACCACAGTGGATCCATCTTCTGATGGCTACTTACAGCAGGATAATGTCACAAAGCTTAGATCTCTATAACTGGTTTGTAGAACATGACCATGAGTTCATCGGACTGAGTCTCCAATGGCCTCTAAGGGTTCGGGTTTGGGTTAGGGTTTGAAGCCCTAACCCTAAAGTCACCAGATTTCAATCCAGTCTAGAACCTTTGGGATGTGGTGGAACGAGAGCTTCACATCGTGGATGTAACTGTGTAATGCTGTCACGTCAATATGGATCAAAAAGGTTTCCAACATGTTAAATTTATAACATGAAGAATTAAGGAAATTCTGAAGTCCAATTGGGTTCAACCTGGTACTAGCAATGTGTACCTAATAAAGTGTAAAAGTTTTCAATTTAGTAAAAGTTACTTTCATACATAAAATGAACTCAAGAGCCATGACTCTGCTGTGCAGTAGGAGTTCTATGTTTTCTAGTTCTGCATTAACATAGTGTCTGTTCTTCAGCTACGAAAACATGGGCCCTCATCCTGAACCTGAAGTCGTTTGACCCGTTTCTCTCTGGAGCCTTAGATTTGAACCCAGATAGCATGCATGATGTCGATCAGATTCAACCCACATACTGTTTGAAATGAGGGCACCAGGACAGACCACTTCTGCTTTTTAGGTCTGGGCCCCTGGTATGGTTTAGTACAGCCTCCTGTCATTCAACCATAACTGTCTCCATCTGCATTAGACCCTGGGAAGGCGTGCACTGTTACACATAGACACTGGATAGTGATTAAACAAAAATTAAAATGCAAAATACAATTGGAGTTATCACCTAAACTGTTGGCCTTATGGAATATTAAGAACAGCTAAATGAACAGTTTGGTTATTCTGAAAATAATAAAAGTGTGGGTTCATGGAAGACAACAGTGTAAGAACAAACTTTCACAAAAACCCCTTCTTAACATCCAGCCACGGGTCGGACGCTCTCAATCGTATCAATATGCAAATCTAAAACCTTTCAAAGGCAAGGTTGGCCACAAAGGTGAAAACCACCATAACCCTGTTTTAAAACAATACCAGCATCCATGGGACAGGTTTTATGTAAAGGACGACTTTGAAATAATCATACATGCTCACGGTGTGATGCTATAAATGTGAATGGCCACCAATGGCACTGGGTATTTACAAGTTAGTGGTGAAATAACACAATGTGAGCAGAAATGTGGCATCTGCTCATACGCACACATTTGCATCAAGAATGATTGCATCACAGTTGGCCATTGACCTTAAACTTCTAGTAAAACCACCTAATCTTCAGATGCAAACCACAGCACTTTGGGTTTTGAAGATAAATTAACATCAGAGTGGCTCAAACAGTGACAACAGCAAAATGAAAGTCACTCAGATGTATCTAAAAAATGTGTTGCTCAACAGATTATCGGTCTTAATACAAATTCCTTTCCATTGCATCCAATGAAATTTGGGTTCATGCTACTAAAACTGCTACATGCCATTTTAAAGAAATTCTTTTAAAAAGCACTTGATACATTACTTTTTGTGTTTAAATAGGGTTTGTTAATTCATTAAACCCGTACCTCCTCAAGCTGTTACATTTGGAGATCATAAATGTAATTTTGCGCATTTAACAAATGGTGTCCCACAGGGGTCTGTATTGGGCCCATTTCTGCCCCCATCTATCAGACTTGTAACGTAGCTACACCGATTAGCTAATATTTTGTCCCGGGCCCAGTCAAGCAGGCCTAATCATGCATATTAATGTTCTACCATCTAGATTCAAGACTCCAATAAAAAATGGTATGTTTCCAACTTCTAGAAATAGAACCAAAAGAGGATCTGTCAAAGAGGACTGTAAAGTCCCTTTACATGAAACAATAAATGACCAAACTGTTTTTTCGTTCATATCATAAGAGGAACTCTGTTCCAGTTGGTCAAAAAGTTCTTATACCAATTATTCAAATGGAAAGAAATAGCTTTCTGATAGCATGAGTTGAGATGATTATTTATTTTCCTGGGTATGCTCATTGTATGCATTTGTTTCTATTATAGTGGGTTTATTTATTCTGCCTATTGATTTTATTGATAGACTTTGAACTGGAGGAAACTGAATACCTTCAGGCAAAAAGATATGGGATTAAATTTAGCCACAGGTTAATTTGAGTTAATTTGACTTGCATAAATATTGAAAAATGGTCATTGTCCAATTTGAATAAATACAGGTGAAAGATCTGTCGCTTTTAGCTGCTGTATCTTGTTTTTCTCACCTGATATTTCCAGTCCTACATACTGCATGATGGAAAAAAGAAAAATAAAGATTAAAAAAGTATAACAAACAATAAAATCTAAAAGTTTAAACTGTATAAATAAAATAAAATAGATTAAATTTCAATGAGAGCCCTTTTAAAGGGTTAACTTTAACAAGGATCACTTAGTTTGATATGACCCAACAAAAATTACAGAATTAGGCAAGAGTTTGTTACGAAGCTCATGACTGTTCAACGCTATAAAAAAGTAAAAAAAGTGTCCTGGTTTTCTACATTTATTCTTGTTTTAAATGTGTAATCCTACCAAAAATCGGCAGATATGCGATTACACACATATACACTCACAAAAATACTACAGTTGTTAGTCTCTGCGATGCACTGCAACTGCATACTTCCTTTTTCAAACAGGGGATGTCCAGCTTCCTGTGCTTACAACACAAAACCCATGACAACCGATTCACCAAACAGAACTATAGATGCGTCAAAACGATACTTTCAGCAGCTAAACTGGATGATGTTGTATTCACCCACTTATCTACAGGACAGTCATTGAGGTTTGGGTATAACTTTAGCTGTTCCTCTCTGCACCTTTGCAACACAACAGCTGGGAATCTAGCTGTCACAGTGCAGCGTGCCCAATCAGGCAACACTGGGAAGGGGCTTTCCACCGTGCAAACACACACACTCACACACGTGACATGCTAAAAACACATGCACACAAACTTAGATTAAGTAGCGCCGCCGCCAACGTTTTTGTGGTCGGGTCATGATCTGTGGTTGAAGCTCCAGGCTGCAGATTTATCTCTCAGATGAAAAATGTACCACACAACCAAAAGCTACATTTCAATAGAAGCAATGTATCTTTTATTACAAAAATAACATCTACAGGAAAAAAACAGGTCTTAAAAAAAGGTTTTTTGTCAGTTTGGATGCAATATATACATATACTGCTTAAAAAATGGTTGATCTGAAATATTTATTTCTGCCTGTAATATATTTAAAATATATGTTCCTAAATGCTTTACACAACATATATGGCTTAAGGTGGAAATAAAAACAAGACATTGCACTGAAACAATCATTTTTTTTACAATGAGAAATACAAATAAATATTAATATAGTTAGATATTTTTAAATCTGTCATTAAAAGAATATATTTACTTAAAGAAACACTAAAAATAGCACCACCTGAACAATTTAAGTAGAAACCCAAAGTAAGAAGCTTTGGGCTTAATGACAAAAAAGTGCAATAAGATTGTAATTTGACATTGAGGTATATAAAATTTTAAAAACTGCATTGGCATCTTCTCTCCCCAACACAATAATCTCCTGCAGTGCCATTGGTTAACTCTGACTGGGTGTTCATACAGATCTAAAAAAGCAAAACTAACTCATTTTCTCTTGCAAAATGGAAAGTTTTGTGTTATGTCACTTTGTTAAAAAACATCTCAAGATGTCAGTTGTTTAAAGTCAGAAATCTGAATCTCCACCCAGGTTGTGGTCTGCATTGTAGTGCTGCTTTACAGTGTTCCGTAAAGAATTAGAAACTTGTTTTCGTTTATAGCCGGGCGCACTCTTCAAAATGGTTCATGCACTCTGCAGCTTCTGTGTCGTTGAACCTGGCGGAGCAGTGCGGACACTGTAGTTCCGAAAGACCTGGGAGTTCGTTCCAATTTGTCACGTCTGCAGCAGCAGCAGCCGCCACCGCTGCAGGCGGCTGCTGCCTTTCAGCAGCGGTCCTTAACAGAGGCTCTGAGGAGTCCTTACTTCGCCTCGAGGAGATCCTGTGTCCTATGTGCACACGGCACACAGAGCCCACGTCTCTGCTCGCTCCCTGCAGAGATTTACAAACACCTTGTCATGTCACGTGGCTGTAATGAGTAAAAAAAGGAGTGGATGCATAATACAGAGGCATCTAAGCAAAGAGCTGACATCTCACCTGTTTGTGGATTTGCTGCTTCAGCTGAGAAATCTGCTCCTTCAGGTCTGTGATCTGACCCTGTGCACGCTCTCTGTCGGCTCGCTCCGATTTAAAGTCGTCCGTATAAATCAAAACCTTAAGGAGAAAACAAAATAACTTTCAGAATTCACAAAATCATTGCGATCACTTTCAATGTGTGAAAAATCTATTAATGCCAACCTGCTGCTCCAAGGTCTGGATTCGCTCTTGGCCTTGCCTCCGTATCTCCTCCACCTCTCTCTCCAGCCTTGAACAGTCTCTTATTTTCTCCTCCAGTAAGGCGTTGAGCCTGGAGATCTCCTGATGAAGCAACCCTGAGCTGAAGGAGCCCTGCCCGGTGCTCTCCTTCAGCCTCTGACACAACCCTCGGATGTAGTCCTCCCTGCTTGAGTCATACTTCTGCCACTGAGAATTCAAACTTTGTACCTAAAATAAATAAGAAACAGAGTGTTGTACATTAAGTTATGCAGCTGTTGTTTAAGTTTAATTTCACACTGAAATGTAGGAAAAATCTGCAAAAATCAAAACGCACATAAGCTACGCGCTGCTTCAGCTGTTGGTTCTCCTCTTGAAGCTGATGAATTTGGGATTTGGCAGCACTTAGGTCAGAAGAGCCGGGTGTCTGGAATAAAAAAAAGTCAAAAGAGGGTTAATAAAAAACTCAAAAAGAGTAAAGATGAGAATGAAAATAATAGATATTTTGAGCAAAATATAATAAAATAAAAGTGTACATTTTGCTGCTGGGACATTTCCTCCACTTCTCCTTCTTCATCTCCTTCCTTCTTCTCCAGCCTGCCCAGCAGCTCCTGGCACACCCTCACTGTGGCACTGAGCTGACCCCGCAGCTGGTCAGCTTCTTCAGCCAGCGACGTGCAGAGGACGGTCCTGGTGGCTTCGGCCCGCTCCTTCTCCTCCAGGGCTGACCTCAGCCTGTGGATCTCCTGGTCCTTGTCGTGGTCTGGCTGGCACCTGATGCTCTCCAGCTCCAGCTCCTTCTCTCTCAGCTGCAGGTTCAACCTCTGGATCTCCTGGTTTAGGGGACAAAAATATGAATGTATGAGAAAACAAATTTTTTCTTGAAAATGACAGAATACAGCAGACTAGAAATAAACTACTTCATGCTTTTTAAATATTTGAATGGAGGAAAACAGAAGATAAGATCCTTTCGGGCTGCTGGTTTTTACCTCTGCTTGACAGGATGCCTTGAGCTCCAGATCATCTTTCTTCTGTTTTATTTTGCACAGCTCCTTGACTAAACTCTCCACCAACGACTTGGAGGGACCGAGGAACACCCGCTCCTCCTCCCCCATCGTCATGCAGATCCTCTCATGCCTCCCGACCCTGGACTTTAAATCTGCGATGATATTGTCCTTTACGCAGATCTGTTTGTTGAGAAGCTCAATTTCCTGCCTCGTCTCGTGATACAGAGTATTCAACACGCTGTAGCTCCGCATTTTGTCCTTCTGCTGCGCCTCGTTCTCCTCCAACTTCAAACTACTCGAGCTATCCATCGCAGGGCTTAAAGTTTGTAGATTTGGCGAAAGACAGTTTCAGTCTTTTAATAATCCAGCATTCGACGCCTCTGCCTCTTACTCTGAGTCTTTCAGAAACACACTGAGAAGGTGAATTCTGGCGGAGATCTGGCGCATCAGTGTCGAGAATAATATCCCCGAACGCTCTTGGGGGATTTCCTAGGGAACTTCCCCGCGGACTTTTCTGAGCGTCGTCAAAACGGAGCCCTACCTTTCAAAGACTCACTGCCGAGCCCCGTTGGTAAAAAAAAAGTGGAGGTTTGTCAGGCTGCTGGCACAAATTCACTACCTGTTTGTACAAAAACATAAAACTTTTCTTCTTACGTGCTGTCGCTGCTTCAGCTAGCTAGCTTCGGTTAGTTTACAACTACAAAACAAAATATGAATGCTGCATTCACTGCCGTCGTAAATTTGAGCTCTTCCAGTACAAACCAAACGAGTTTATCTGATATTACAATTCCCACTCTAAATATTTCGAAAATTATTCACATGAGTCACAAAAAATGCGAATCTAAGTTAAATTTGTTTTACCAAACACACTATTTGGCGTGGTGGCTTAGAACTGAAAGTATATGGCAACACAAATAGCACCAGAAGATGCTTGTAACTAATACTATAGTTTCCCAATGTAAACACAGGGTTCCCAAACACCCCGATCCTCACTAATCACATCAAAGGATTCAGCTTCATAAAAAAATTCCCATTACAGTCCATTAGTTTGTCCTTGTGAATTTTCCCCACTACATTTGATGCTTTCTAGCCCATTATTATTATTATTATTATTATTATTATTATTATTATTATTATTATTATTATTATTATTATTATTATTATAAGTAACTTAAAAATTCCATTTGGGCCAAACCAGAAAGTAACTGACTGGCATAATGATTGATAGATGAGTTTTGTATGTTCTTTTTTATTAAAGGCGCTATACTAGTGCGGGTCATTTTATGATTCTATGGTTTATTACTGCTTTTTGACAGCACTAAACCTGTTCCTATAATAAACCTATCTTAGTATGACATGGAATCCAAGCATATCTGCACCGTCACCACATGATACAGTCAATCTTTGCAACGTGTTATCAGTGAGATTACTTTCTATTACTCATGTGATCTCAAGTTGCTGATACATGCATTTCATTATGCATGCATTTCATTATTTGAATAATGACAGTTCAATAAACTTGCTCTTTTTATTAAGAATTTCTTATGATAGTGAGTTTGATCTAATCTTTTCAGGAAATGCAATGTAAAGTTCTGTGGAAAACAAATATACTTCCTTACAGACTTCTTTTGTTTTCACTTTTATTTTCACTCTTAAATGTTTAACTATCAGACAAACCTGGGTAAATACAAAATGCAGCTTTCAATTGAATATTTTTTAATTAAAAGCTATCCAAACCAACTTGGTCCTGGTCATGAATCAACTGTATTAACCATTTTATTTGGAAAGCTGAGTTCATATTCACTAGCTGCATCCAGGCCTTATTAGTGTAGAATTAAAGCTGGGGTACGTAGTTTGAAAGTTTTAAAGTAACTTCAAATGCTTCAGTCTGACTATCTAACCATGTCTATGATATGTAGTAGTTAATCTTTCATAATTAATATTTCCCCCAAGTCTATCATACTATCTACGATATCGCTGCTGCTTTTTTTCTGCCGTGATCTCAAAATAACCAGTTTTTTTGTTTTTTGTTTTCATTTCATTGCACTTTATTTATAAAGCCCCTTCCACAAACTTATTGGACACCCAAGGTGCTGGACAATGCAACAAGTACAAGTAAAACAGTATAAAACAGCCATAACAACATAACCTCATAAAAATGGCCACATTACATACAGGACAACAAAGCCACGCTACGACATCTGCTGTTGGAAAGCCATGACATAAAAATGCATCTTCAAGCGGGACTCAAAAACCAGCAAAGGAAGTGACTGGCACACAGTTAAAGGCAGTTCATTCCATAGCCTTGGAGCCAACACCAAGAACGCACGATACCCCCCATTACATGTACTTCGAACGTGGAACCACCAACAGTTCCCTATCAGTCGAACGGAGGGCTCTTGATGGAGCATGCCTGTTCAAAAGGATAGCCAAGTAAGGAGGAGCAGTTTCCTGAAGAGCCTTAAACACCAGAGTTAGCACTTTGAATTTCGCCCTGAAGTGCATGGGGAGCCAGTGCAAAGATGCCAGCGCAGGAGTAATGTGCTCCCTGCATCTCGTGCCTGTCAAGAACCTAGCAGCCGAGTTTTGGACTAACTGTAGTCGGGCCACCACACCCTGACTTAGGCCGGCATATAACGCATTACAGTAGTCCATTCTAGATAGGACCAAGGCATTAGTGACAACTCCAGGTGAACTCTTGAAAGCAGTGGCTTAATATTAGCCAAACGGCGTAGATTAAAAAAGCATGACTGCACAACATAGTTAAAATGCATGTCAAACTTGAGGCTGGAATCCATTTTCACACTTAAATTGGTAACAGTGCTTTTCACATTAGCAGCCAAAGGTCCTAGATCAACATCAGTGCTGACATTACCTGCGGTACCCGGGGAGAAATCTATGACCTCAGTTTTGTTGTCATTCAGACGCAAAAAGTTAGAGGTTCTAATATCCCCTGAGCAATCTAATAGGTTTGAGACAGATCCGCCTGTCCCCCGCTGCAGGGGAAGTTAGATCTGGCAATCGTCTGCATACAGATGAAACTTTACTCCATGTTGCCGAAGGAGATACCCCAATGGAAGTAGGTAAATGGCAAATAGCAGGGGACCCAACACAGAGCCCTGTGGCACTCCCCAATCTAGTCCCACCCAAGAAAAAGAAGACTCCCCTATGTTTATATAAAAGGTCCTCCCCCAGAGGCAGGAACGCAGCCATTGCAGGGCTGCCCCGCAGCTGCAAGTATGTGAACAAAAATGCTGCCTGCGCCAATGCGAGGTTAAAAAGCAAGTGCATTCCGGCCCTTAGACCTTGCGTTACATCAGACCACTGTTTTAGCCTATTGTAGTGTCAGCAGAGGTGGGCTACAAGTGTCAGATTCCTGCCGGTTTTAGATGTTTCCCTGTTTGAACGCTGCATGTTTGATTAAGCTAAGTGATTAGCAGCTCCTGCAGAGCTCAATGAAGGCTGAGCAGATAATTCAGCCATTAGGATCAGGTGTGTTTGAGCAGGAACAATTCAAAAACATGCAACCACAGCAGCCCTCTGTTAGTACTACAAGGCTATTTGTGTGCATAGAATGAGGCATGGCTTTCAGCTCCTTCCAGAAGGGGAGGGGGAACAGGGATGGGAGCTATAAACATTCAAACTCTTCTTATTGATGACATCACACTATGGACCACAGCTAAGTACACTGAGAAATAGTTTTTTTACTTGTTATTTTTAGTCACTCTGAGTTTTACATGCAGGCTGAACATAAAAATAGTTTAATTTGTGGAGATAAAACATCAAATTTGCAAAGCAAACAGAGTCAGTGGTAGATTTTTATGTTGATGTTAGCCAGTCAGAAGCAAAATGTCCCCACTCCTCTAGCCCCACAGAAATTGACTCACGAAGCATTCATTTGACCAATGCAAATGAGTTGAAATGTGTGAACTTGATCTCTAATATATTCTTCATATGCTCATATATAGTAAATAGAGCCTGTTTGGATAGACAACATGGGCTAAAAGATCTCAAAAAGACATTCCAGATGAACACAGAACCACATCTAAAGCACTGTAGGTCTCAGAGTTCATGATTCAACAATAAGAAAGAGAGCTTCAGGCCAAAACGTCTGCTGACAGAACTAAAAACAAAGGCCTGACATTTTTGCAAACCTTTTCCAAAATGTTTGTCCCGTTACACGTGGTCCAAAAATAACCCGAAATTTCAGCAAAAGATCATCATACTAACAGTCAGAAATGGTAGCGTGATGGTCTGGGGCCTGGGCGACTTGCTGTAATAAAAGGAACCATGAATTCTGCTCGCTACCAGAAAATCCTGAAGGAGAATGTCTGACCTTTGACCCTAAACAAGCACCTAATGCTGGGAAAACCCTCCAGTTTGGCTGAATTAAGAATTTCAGCAAAGAGTTGTAATTATTTCCTCAAAGGGTGTTACAACCAGTTATTAAGTTTAGGGGTCCATTACATGTTCACACAAAACAAGATTGGTTAGAATATGTGTTGGTTCTCTTGAAATACATTTTTTAAAAATGTATTTTTGTATTTATGCAGGTAATCTTTGTTTGCTATTGAAATGCTGATCTAAATCATTCACAAAAGTAGGGATTTACAAATCTAATAAACAAAGTAAAATCCTCACTTCAGCCATGATATCATCATAATTTTCATTACATGGAAATGGCAGAAACATTGTGTTTTCCACTTCTAACTTCCTGAAAATAAAATGACTGTAAGCAGGAAGCATTAGTCCATTGACTGGAAAAGAATGACCTTCATCTGACCTTATGCTTTCAAAATCTTTTTAAAATTTTTCCTTCCAGTTGGTTACGTTTGGAATCAAAACACAAGAACAGGGTTAGAAATGAAAGCAACACGATCAGATGCAGAAATTAAAAAAAATCATTGTATTGCAGCAACAAGGAACATGAAAGTTGTCCCCTCATACCCTTAAAGATTTTATGAAACCAAATAAATGTTCAAAAAACTTTTCTAACAGCAAATAAATGTACGGATAATAAAGAATGAGTCATATTTTCTTATTAAAAATGATTGATGGTATAATATTTGACTTTAAGATGTAGAATAATAAAACTGTGTGCAGAACCACCCACCTAAAGCTGTTTTGCATGCTCATACTATAAAATAAACCCACATCCTGTCCTTTAAAGGATACATGATCCAATTGTCCCTGCAGTTGAACTGGGAACACTCGGTGTCAGAGCTAAAAACCAGTGAACGCCTCAGAATCAAACTACTGTCTAGACTGTGGGAGTGTTAAAAACTTTTCTGACATTCATCCAGCAGGTTCTTACACTGCCCAATGGAGAGTCCCATGTATTTCTGGGTCAAACAGACCATGACTGTGTCTATGGAGGTAAGTCAATGAAAGTCACATGGTTAGTCATGTGAAAAGTGTCAGAATCAAGGTGTGAAGTCTGTTGAAACCACTTGGAGGAAGGGCGTCGATTTGATCCAGTGAATCATTTTTGTTTACAGTCACATGTTTTTCTGATGTCATATCCACTTTGGGTATTTTCAACAAACAGTATAACATTTTGTCTTTTGTCTTTCTGTCACCTTTCCTGATTTGATGTTACACGAGTTCAGTAGTCATGAGACTGATCACTCTTAGATGTTTATCTGATTGTGTGATCTGCTCTTTATAATGTCAGGGAATGCCTCAGATGTCTGTTAGGGCAGCTAACATGTCCATTAAATCTGTGAATCACGTCAATTTTAGGTTTATCTCTTTGTTCATAAAATAACTTCATCCAATAATGGGAAAGATAAACCTTATACATACATTTGTTGTTATCAGGCTTTAAGAGGAAGTGGGTATTAAAAGCATTCAAAAGATGTACACTGTAAAAAATGGTGTTCAAGTTTTAGAAAATAAATAAAAGCTGTATTATTTTGTTTCAATATTCAGTATGAAACCAGATTAATTTATCTAAAGCAGCAGTCTGGAGTTTTCCTCCTTTCTGGAACTTTGATTTTTTAAAAATCAGTTAAAATGATAGTTTGACTACATCGTTGGCAATACGTCAATTTTTTTTTGTTAAGCCCCCTCCCTGTCCCATCTCAGGAGGGCAAAGCAGTGTACTACCAACCCTGTTTTTAGTGGGGACGGTGTGCTGCTGACCTCAAATTGGGACATAGTGGATTGGTGGACAGAGTACTTCAAAGACCTCAGTCCCACCGGCACATCTTCCAGTGAGGCAGCGGAGTCTGGGGACTTTGGGTTGGGCTCTCAACCTCTGGTGCGGAGAGGAGGTCACTGAGGTGGTCAAAAAGCTCCTCGGTGGCAAGGCCCCAGGGGTGGATGAGATCCCCCCAGAGTTCCTTTAGGCTCTGGATGTTGTAGGGCTGTGTTGGTTGATGCGGCTCTGCAATACTGACATTGAGGGTAGTTCCACTGCAGACCGGGGTGGTGGTGGTCCCCCTATTTAAAAAGGGGGGCCGTAGAGTGTGTTCCAACTACAGGGGAATCACACTCCTGGGCCTCCCTAGTGAAATCTATTTTGGAGAGGAGGGTCCATCGGATTGTTGAACCTCAGATTCAGGAGGAGCAATGTGGTTTTTGTTCTGGCCATGGAACACTGGACCAGCTCTGTATTTTTAGGTGGTCTTGGAGGATGTGTGGCAGTTCGCCCAACCAATCTACATGTGTTTTGTGGATTTGGAGAAGGCGTTCAACCGCGTCCCTCGGGGGGCCCTGTGGGGGGTACTTCGGGAGTATGGGGTACCAGGCCCTTTGATAAGGGCTGTTAGGTCCATGTACGACCAGTGTCAGCAATAAGTCATGCTTGTTCCTGGTGAGAGTTGGACTCTGCCAAGGCTGCCCTTTGTCACCGATTCTGTTCATAACTTTTATGGACAAGATTTCTAGGGTCAGCAAAGGTGTTGAGGGGATCCGTTTTGGAATTAAACAATTGTTCAAACATATGTAAATGATTCCAAGTAAAGAAGGAAATATTTTATGTAAAAGTTGAAAACCAAGTTAAAAATAGTTGAAAAGCAACTCTTTCAACTGTGTGTGTGTGTGTGTGTGTGTGTGTGTGTGTGTGTGTGTGTGTGTGTGTGTGTGCATGCATGTCTTCTCTGTGTTCTCAAACCCCAGTGAGTCGTGGTGGACAGCTGCTCATACTGAGCCAGGATCCTCTGGAGGTTTCTTCCTGTTTAAAGGGAGTTTTCCTCTCCACTGTCGCTACATGCTTGCTTAGAGGATTGCTGTAGACACTGACACAACAAGTCAGTGACTCAATGCAGTTTGCTGGGTTCCTTATATAGGAAACTTTTAACTAATTGGCATAATGAACTGAACTCAATTGGAATGTTTACTTTGTACAGCGCCTCGAGACGACTCTTGTCGTGATTTGGCGCTATATAAATAAACTGAATTGAATTGAATGTTAAAATTAGGATTTAAAAATAATGATTTTTTTTCTTTATTTTTTTCTCAAAACAAAGGCCTTCCCCACTAAATTTTACCATTAAGTTCCACTAGATGGGAGTGTCCTACAAACATCCCACTGCTTAGATTATTTCTGACAATCATGACTCTTTTAAATTGAAAACTAAGTTTATTCTGGACACACAAACAACACGACTCACATTTTTTAGCTTTTAATTAGTCAACACTTCGGTTTAAATGACAATATTTGATATTTACACTTTAAAATTTCTTAAAAAACACTTTATATTACACACAGTACCTCATATGGCAATTTACTGCTCAGCACAACACTAAATGACCAAAAATTAGATTATATCTAACAAACAAAACTGCTCAAAATACATAAAAGTAGCTGCAAGTTAAAACAAAAGCTCGATTGAAATATGAATGCTGGAGTAGAAAAATATTTGTTTTATCACATGACTACAGAAAAAGATGCATTTTAAAATGAGAATATAGAAAGAGAATATAGCCAGCTATCTCTCCATTTTACTTGCAAACAGAGGGAATTAAAAAAATGTATACTAACATCAGACAACTTTCATACAAGAGGCACACCTTTACATAATATGCACCAAGAAAAACACACCTTTTCTAGTTCATGGTGCAAACTGACTTTCAAAAAGATAAAAAGTCTTGGTCAGGGATGGTTTAACTACCTCAAAAATGCTGCTAAAGACATTTTCCACTCGTTTGTTCACTTTAATTTCAAATTCCTTTATCAAAAAGTTAATATTTTATCATAAGTTGTTAATTTAGTGTGTTTTAAAGTCAGTCAGTTCTAAAAATATTTATATGTAGACCTAACCCTCAGGTGTCTGTTTGATGAACTCAACCTTTATGCTGATTTGTTAGAAAATTTAATTTTAAATGTTAGGCAAATAGATCTTCCAGCTTTCTCTCTAATTGTGTAACTTGGTATTCCGCTCCACTTTAACCACTGAGCCAGTGCAATTTACAGCAACCATGAGATAACAGGAAAAAACACTGTATAATGAATACACGTGTTGTTTGGAAACTGTCCACTAGGGGGCAGTAGTTCAACACAAAATGAATGTGAAAAAAGTGATAATTTTCCCAGTAAAAAAATATCTGTTTTTACTTATTATTTGTGTATGTTATACGTGTAATTTCACATAATCCTAATGATTATACTTAAAATGGATGAAACAATAAGTTTTGTTTTTATGAGTTCTGTGAAACAACAGAAGCCCCAAACACAAGTCAGCCAGTAAATCAACTCAATCTTCCACGCACATGTGCAGTTTCTAGCACTGCATCTTACGGATGCTGCGTGAAATTCTCTTAAACTCTCGCTGGCCCTTCTGCCAGCGCTTCAGTGAGGTGATCACAAGATGACCATCCATTTTCTGGCCCATGACCAGGTAGGCAGCGTTGACGTCGTTCATCTCCTCGCAGATGCACTTCATCCCGTCCCTCAGCCACAGCACCGTCTTCCGTAGGTCACGCTCGGTCACGCCATTCATCTTATAAATGGTCTTGCTCTTGGCCTCTGGCACTATTTTGGTGTCTCCGTTGACGTATGAGATATCCTTCACTTTGATTTTCAGGGCTTGGAAGAGAAAGAAATGAATGATCAGGCACGATCACTAGAGTAAGAGGGGAATTTAAACTTTTGGAACCCATAGATTTATTTCAACTTATTGTTTTTTTTTTTTATTTATTTTTTAAATAATTTTAAGACCTTCCTTGTCAGAATAATACTTTCACAGGAATCTGCGTGGAGTTGGAAAATTGCTTATTTAACCCCAAGCTCCCAGCCAGTACACACAGGTGGGCCCCATATGGGATCTATGTGGGCAAGCCATATGGGTCCCAATGGGGTTTTTCCGTGGTTTCCACAGTGGCCCCATGGGGGTTTGCCCAGAAAAGTTTTTGCCCACATAGATTTTAATGGGCCCTAAATGGGTTTTTAGAGGGTTTGACTCAAACACCAGCAAACCCCTGTGGGGCCACCATGGAAACTGCAGACAAACCCTGTTGGGACCCATACGGCTTGATCCCAAATGGAGCCCACCTATATGTGCTGGCTGGGCTGCAGCACTGGTTCATAAACCAGACCAAGGGTTTTGTTTTGAGTGATGAAACTTTCTGTCGTATTTGAGCTGAGCTTAAGTGTTCAAGGAAGCATTGCAACTTTTTCCACTTTGCAATAAGAACTATTGTTGTCTTCCATAAAAGTGACACACTGACTTTTGGGAGAATTATGATGTTCCGACCTTAGGTCTGAGAAACTTAACATCCTCTGTGATGTTTTTTTAATAGCAAATTCCAATTTACATTTAAGTCTGTCCTAATGTTGATTTGAATGTCTTTTAAAACCACACTTCATGATTCTTTGGGCCCCCTGAGGGGCCCTGGACCCTCTCACCTGGTCCAATAAAGCTTAGTCACTCACCAAAATCATTCTTGCACAGGTTGTCAACAATTTCGTTGTCATTTTCTTCTGTTTCTTTACAAGCATCACACACCCTGGGTACTAAAAGAAGAAAAAACAAGATGACCATTGCATCATTTCCTAAAACTGAACACAATATAAGCATCAAATCGTGCTGTTATTTATTTCGTGGAGAATCAAATATCCTAACTCCTTTACGCACGAGCCTGGGATGGTTAGGGTTTCTTTAAGAGCCTTACCCTCTTTAGTGACAGGCACGACGTTTTCCACGCTTGCAGGTGGTATGCACAGATCGTTGTCGAGTGGGAAACGGTCGCAGTTCAACATGTCGGGCCACGGATAGCCAAACGCGTACATGACGGGCGCGCATCCGCGCTTCACGCTCTCACACAGCGACCTGCACGGCTGGATAGGCTCGTCCAAATCATCCAGGCAGACGGGAGCAAAAAGCGAGCAAAGGAACTTCCTCGTGTCCGGGTGACACTGCTTCTGGACCAGAGGGGTCCAAGAAGAAGCTTGCTGCACAACTTCGTTCATGGATTCGTGCCCCAGCAGGTTCGGCAGGCGCATCTCCGTGTACTCAATGTCGTGACAAAGGAGCAGATCGGACGGGATCTGCTTGCAGTTGTTCTTTTTGTAGAATACATCATGCTGCCCAAAGTTGTACAGTCCGTGGAGGGTTTCTGCGCAGTGTGCCGTTATCGCCCACAGAACTGTCACGGTGAAAATGAAGCCTCTCATTGTTGCTTTCTGAAAGTTGTGAAACGCGTTGAGGAGTGTTTGCTGCGCTCCAGCTGGATGAGGCGCGTCAGTGACCAGGTCCTGCCGGTGACTGAGGTTTTCTTCCATGCATGTCTGGGAGGAGTCTGCAGCTTGTGCGTAAAGAGCTTTTTTCATTCGGCAAAATTGGTTTCCTGATGTCAAGAGAACATTGCAGACAAATGTGTCCTCTCGGCAAAAGAAAAGCCTACGTTTCTCCTCTGGGTATGAGCGACATAATCATGTTTAATTGTGCCTCAGTATTTTATCACCAGTCGTTTTCTTGACAGCATCACCACCCCCACCCCCACCACCCCTGCTTGGAATCATAACAGAATCTGCCTGACAGGTTTTCCTCATTACGCACAAATCAGCA